>VZSF01008207.1:216207-292601 GCA_013398295.1 Chionis minor
TCCCCTTCCCTCTCTCCTTCCCCGTGCCTCGCCGGGCCCGCGACTCCCCCTCCGCCGCTGGGGCTGGGTCCGGGAGGGTGACGCTCGTCTCTCCGGAGCCCCCCCCAGTTACGCCTGGCCCGGCCCGGCCCGGTCCGGTCCGGTCCGCCTGGGGCGGGCATCGGTGCTGTCGGCCGCGGAGGAGCCTCTCCGGAGCCGCTAGAGCACTTTTGGCGCGGGGAAGACCGGGGAAGGGGGCAGGGCTGGGCTGGGCTGGGCTGTCCCGGCGGGAAACGTCGGGCTGCGACACGTCAGTGACGGGCCTCGGGGTCTCCGGGGTCTGGCGGCAGCGGGGGGCCCGGCCGACCCCCGCCTCGCCTCTGGCGGAGCTGCCGGGCCGGGCGGGAGAGGGACGCGCGGCTTGGGCGGTGGGTGGGTGTCGCTGGTTCTGTCAGACGGGGCGGCCCGGCGGAGCGGGAGCGGGAGCGGGCGGGGTGTTTTACTCCCCTCCCCGGGGATGTGGTAATAATTCCTGACGTGCTGCTCCCTGACTCGGCTGGTGGTAGCGTGCTGGAGTGCTGTCAGGCGCCGGGGGCTTGGAAGACTGTTACAGAGTTAGTCGATGTAACTAGCTTTTATCTGGTGCTTTAACTGCTTTCAAGATTAACATGTGCCGTGTAAAAATAAGAACATGTATCTTCTGTGAAACTCTTGCAAAGGGCAATTTAACGTTGTGATCGTTTCAAGTCCTGCAAAGCACGTGTTATTTGTTTCTTGCCTCCCCCCTCATGTATTTCTCATAATCCTTTTCTTTCAGGATCATGTACCATGGGTGAACCTATATCCGAATCCGAGTTTGCAGCCTTGGCTTTTTATGCTGGCGATAAATCTTGCTGTGAATTGGTAAGTAGGTTTGAAACTAGGTGAAAAACGTGCAAGTTGTTCCAGTGGCGTTTGTACCCAGATCTGATCTATGCAGTAATTGCTAGCGTTGATTAATTCAAGCTGATGCAAAGATACCTTATACCACTGCATATTACTCACTTGCAAAAGTGCTAAACTGAGGTAGAGCATAGAGATTGTGTATCCTCTCTCAGGCAAGCTTTACTGAATGCGCATACAACCATGTAAAACTAGATGGTGGTGCATAGGCCCTATTAACAGAACTTGACCAACCCGTTGGCTGCGTATCCCGGCCGTGCTTGGGATGATATAGCTCAGAGTGGCAGATTCAGTTCCTTTAATTGCAAAGCAATGGCAACTTAGTTCTTACAAGTTCAAGTGTACAAATTAACTACAGAGTGTTCACCTGTTGTTTGTTCTTGTCATCTCTTGCATTTTTTTCTAGACCTTTGTGCCCAATAAGGCATCTGCTTATTTAGTTGTTGTTTCAGCAAATAAACTGTAGCACTCTTCTGTTTTATTATTTCCAAGAATACTTTCCTTGACTCTTGTTATCCCCTTCTTGCTATGCTAAAGGAGTCTTAGAAAACACTGTGGTAGTTAATCTTTCTGCTGCTTGGAGAGTTCAGTTATGAGTTATCCTCGGTGTTGCTGCTGTCAAATACTAACTAGCTGGCCAACTAGTTTTCTTCCTATGCAGAAACAAAAAGCACAGGTAAATTGAATTTCTTATTTGTGAAGCTGTATCTTTACAAGGGACCATTGCTGATAAAGTAGTGAGTCTCATTGGAAATTGTTTATATTGATAAAGACTTTTTTTTTTGCGTGTGTGCTATGGACAAAATAAAGTACTTCAACAGTTATGTTAGCAGAAGATAGTAGTCATTCCTTAAGGTGATGTGTGTGCTGTGTCATGGAAGAAAGCCCTCGATTCTGTGCAAGTACTAAATCTTGGTTTCTGTATTTGCTTTAGTGGAAATAATGATGTCTTTTATTTTGCTTCAGTAGAAATAATTGGTGTCGAGAGGGGGGGTGTGGTTTGTTTTGTTTTTGAATATTGTCGCTAAATCCACACTGTGAAGGGAGACATTCAGTCATCTTTCGAGATTAACCGATTGTGAAACAATAGTTAATTTTTTCCCCTCTTTGTTATCGAATGTCCTGGTCTGTTAAACATTGATGTTATAATAATTTACTTATGAGACTAAGCCTTGATTCACAATTAATGTTGTAACAGTTCAGAAATGCTACTTCGGGTAAAATCATGTGATTGCTTGTTATCATCTTAGATCAAGTTAGTAAGTCGTCATTGCACAGCATGCTAGCATTTCCAGAAAGTCTGCCACTGAAAGAATCAAGGTCTTTTAGGAAAACTTTATGAAAGATGTGTTCGGTAATTAGTTTGTTTTTATACTTTTCTCCAGTCATATTCAGAAGTAGTTTTACATTTCTTTGAAATGATAATGCAGCAATGCATGGACACGATATGTAGTATTTATTAGACGACACATATATAATGTTTGTTAAAATAATAGACTTTGTAGGGATCTGTAAAACAGAACAAAGTAATTTATTCTTCAGCTTGAGAACCTCATATGGAGCACTATGTTTTAAACCCATTAAATATTGATACAGTATGCTACCATGAAGTAGTCAATCAACCACTCATTCCATTATTTTTATATGTATTATTTAAATATACATCCACTAACTGTCAAAACTTAATTATTTTTTGAAAACCTGTGTTGTCTTCTTAAACATGTTTCCATAGGTGTTCTTGAACATTATATTGCTGCCTAGTACCTGATTTTGCATTATTAATTTTTAGAATACTATTCTAGTGTGTTTTAGTATATTGTTTAAACTATTAAAAGTTTTCCCATCCATTCATAACTATTAATCTATGGATATTTTTTTAATGGATATGCAGGTAAACATACTTTGTTTCATAAGACAGCAACTAAACTGTTGTATTAGATAACTCTAGTAAACATGCTTTTTTCCCCTGTTTGTTTTTGTTTGGTTTGTTTGCTTTTTGTCTGTGCTTAATGTGAATTATGAAGATTGCATCTAAAGGGTTTTTTTGTTTTTTGGTAGTGCAAAATATTGCAGGCTTCAAGTTTCCTTGTTTTCCTTGGAAAACCATTGGCAGAACTGCAGAAACATGTGGGATAATGGGGAATACCAATAGTATTTTATTCTTGGGGAGATGGGATGGGGGGGAAAAAGCATGGGGAATTCACCCACCTCAGGTTGATCTTAGAAGATAACAAGATGCATTGAATGAGTATTTTTAACATTTTATAAAGAGCTTCTGTTCAGAATGAGTAAGTACATAGAAATAATTTTTCCATCTAGGTCCATGGTATATGCAGGAGTATTTTAGTTAATTACTAAAAAATTATAGTCAGTAATAGTTCACTAAATAATTATAGTTAATTATTAATTAATTTTGTTAGTTAACGTGCCTGCATTATTAGTATTTCCGCTTGGATTGGGAGAATGCTTTTGAAGCAAATATCCCAGTTGTCCCCATCTCTCGTGTTTTGGTTTATGTTGTGAAGAGGTCTGGGGTTATGCTAGTTGGATGCATTGGGATGAAACTGGTCCAGAGGGTGCTTTTAAGAGCATGGGTAATGTGCATCAACCACAAACGGGTGCTCTGTCCGTGGAACTAGTTTTGAACCAATGCAAACTAAAACCACTTGAAGAGCATAAAATGGGAAAGTAGCCTGCTCAGTACTGAATTCTTTGCTTTATAGATTTGTTTTCTATTTGATCATGCTGCTTGCTTACAAAGGTATAATCACAGACCATCTTTTATACTGGTCTAAGTATGTGCAATAATTACCTTTTCTTGAGAGAAGGAATTGGTGACAGATCGTAGAAATTATTTCCATTGCTCCCTTCCCCTGATGTAAACAGTTTATATTGGTTTAATATTTGGAAACAGTTAAGTAATCGTCACTTTAGTTAGTGCACTGCATTTGCAAGATGTCCAATGTTAAAAAATGTGTTTATCTTTAGGGTCATGGAGTGTTTATCCAGCGATCGCCTCATAAGCCTAAAACAGGTATGTCAACTAAACCAATATTACATAACTTTCTAATGCACTTTTTGTGCTGTGCTTCGATGTTTTGCTATTTCACTTTTTTCCTTATTTTGTCTGAATAAATAGAAAATTGTTATTTCTGAGCAGAAGCATTGGTATGTTCTTTTACACTGGAAAAATTCTCTTGTTTTTGTCCTAATGTGCAGAAGACTGCTATACATTTGTGAGAAGAGTGTAAATAGTCAATAATACATACACATACACAGTAACTTAATGATATGAGGATGGAGGTTTAAGGTTTGTGTTAATTATCTGTGTTTTAATTGTAGCTATGTTTTTAGCTGTATATGTCTAAAGACACATTCAAGTTGATCTTTGTAGGTAAAGTTTTGCAATTATAATATCTAAAACTATTTTTAGTAGGTGCAGAAAAGCAGGTGGCTCAATGGTGTGTCAAGTTCTTCAAAACTATTCACTGTAAAAATGGAAACCTGCAATATGTAGGAAACTCAGACATAAAATAATTTCTTGCATATATTCAGACTCGCAGATAATACTGCTTCTGCTCTGAGATTACTTGATGCTGCCTCAATAGTGTAATAAGGTTCTTTACCTTTTAAAGGTAGTCTCTGAGGGAAATGGATTATTTTTGAAAGTGTTGTGTATCACACACATAATAGCCTCTGGACAAAAAAGAAGAATATGGCTGATCTTTTTGTGCCACGTTGCTATGTGCCACACTACTCTGGATTTATTGTAGAAAATAATTAAATGCGTACAGTTAGAAGAGGCTCACGTTTTAGCTTGAAAATATCATCCCTTTTAGCCACAGCCCTTGTTAGGCTCCTCATTAGAAGCAGGCTGCATTTATGCATTTATAATATATTATACCAGTACAATTTAGAACACAGACAATTCCTTGAGCAAGGAATTTAAAGCCTGCGAGCAGGTCCCTATTCTTGCCTCCATATAAATTCCCTCTCCCTGTTCAATTTACAAAAAAAAATACAAGTTGCCAGATGTATCTAGAGAGTTCAACTTTTCTTGTTTTGGTTAGATAGTACTTAGGAATACAGTATGGAAATAACTGATGTTTTTGAATGTTTATTTGGACTTTGACTATTTGTAATGTCTGACTTGTGTAGTCTAATTCCTAACTTTTCTTGAAGATGTTGATCCCTGTGAAGTGTGGTGCAGTCAGCCGGTTGATATATTAAGAGAATATTGCAACATTATTAAAATACGCATATTTTGGCCTCTTCTCTTCAAAAGTGAAAGTAATTCTTTGGTAGCTGATTGGAGGTAAGTAATCATGTTCTTGAAGTGATTCCAACAGCCTTTACATTTATGTTTGTTTCCTGTCAAAGATCATTGTATACTTTCAGTAGGGGTTAGACTGTCTGCAGAAATGTTTCCACCAGTGGGCCAAGGTTGAGGTCAGAAGGCAATAGTTCTGGAATATACAGAAGAAAATATTAAGAATAGGTTTCTGAAGTTTGGCATCTAAGAGCGTATGTAACTGCTGGAGAGGGTGCAGTGAAGGGCCACAAATATGTTTAGAGGGCTGGAGCATCTTTCTTATGAGGAAAGGCTGAGGGAGTTGGGTCTTTTTAGTCTGGAGAAGAGAAGACTGAGAGGGGATCTCATAGATGTCTACAAATACTTAAAGGGAGGGTGCCAGGTGTTTTTTCAGTGGTACCCAGTGACAGGACAAGAGGGTACAAACTTGAATATAGGAAGTCCCATCTGAACATGAGGAGGAACTTCTTTCCTTTGAGGGTGGCAGAGCACTGGAACAGGCTGCCCAGAGAGGTGGTGGAGTCTCCAACACTGGAGACATTCAAAACCCGCCTGGATGCCACCCTGTGCAACCTGCTGTAGATGGAGCTGCTCTGGCAGGGCAGTTGGACTAGATGATCTCTAGAGGTCCCTTCCAACCCCTAATGTTCTGTGATTCTGAGATACTTAAATGGATACCTTATATTTCAAAAGTACCAAAAGCTTTGCAGCTCTTCCTCCGCCCACCCACCCCCCCAAAGGGCTTGTTCTGACTTAGTAACCATGCTCTTGCTTAGATCTAATTACCATAAATATTAGTAATTAAGTCCATGTAATACAGTGTTATTTTTCTAATTAATAACTTGTGCTGTTTTTAAGCAGTTCACAGATTTTAGATCGGAATTGGAAGAGACTCTGTGATTTAGAGGTTTTGGAAGACCTTGTTGATTTAATTAAAAAAGTTGTTGTAAGTACTATATTTTAACTTTGTAAGTTTTCACGTACAATAAGTTAATTAATTCTATACCTTACGCAGCTTGGGGTTGTATCTTAAATGAGACATTTCCTTTTGCTGGACTGAATAAATCATCTGATTTTGAGTTGCAGCTTTCTAGAAGGAAAGTGTGTCATAGGCTTTGTTACAGTTGGGATAACTTACTAAATATTTGCAGAGTCAATAATACAATTGAGTGGAGCCCTTGTAAATTGCTAAGAAAGAAAAATGGCACTGTTCCCTGATGAACAAGTTAAATACTTCCCCCCTTCTTCAGCAAATTATATTTAAAATTTGCTCTTATTGCGGTCTTAAAACAGAAACATAACAGTGCAGAGGAGAGAATGATATAACAAATGTTCTCAGCAGCTGAGGGGAAGAGGGTATTTTTGTGGGTTTTTTTTTTTTAATTTAGCAATGACCTTTTTTTAAAAGAAAAAAATTGCTTTGTTGAAATTCTGTGCTCAACCCCAAGCTATACTTTTCCAGTCCACCATACTGTTATATGACTTTCTGTGTTTAGGTGTTCGTGTACTATATTGATCTCATGGATTCATACTTCCTTATGCTCTTTTTGCTGCTTCCTTCTTCAGGCTATCCGGGTGCTCTATTTTCACCTCCTTGTACTTCAGGATGTCCCTGCAGTTTTTCCACTTTGTCTCATGTGATGGGTTCTTGTGCTGTTTCCTCCTCTGGTAGTCTCCCTTTCGATCTTTATACAAGAGGGTCTGTGTATATTCCCGTTCCCCTGTTTACCTCTACTTCCCTCTTCTTAATTCCTCAGCCTATATCTTCTTCTCCATGTAAAAGATTGTATATGCAATAGTAAGGTTTATTTGGAGGAGCAGAAGATCTTGGAAGTACTATTGTTTTGGATGATTTTCATTGGATGTATCAGCTGGTTCTTTGGTATGTAGATAAATGCAGAAGTGGTTAAAGTGGCTGACTTTCCTAACCAGATGTCATAGCATCCATGCATTCTCTGTTTCCATGTCAATATTTATTTATTTTTCAACAAAAATGGTAGGGGATTTGCGACTGAATACAAGAATATTTCCTGAAACTTTGAAATGAAGCAACTGTCCAAATGATACTGCATTCAAGCAGAACAGAAAATGTTATTGAGTTGAACCTGAGCAGATAGAAACTAAAGTTACCAGATCTTAATAAGTTGTTTTTTATTTGTTTTCTATTCCTCTTCCAGAACGTTCCACCTTTTATCGGTGGCATACTGAGAATTGGCAGCAGAATAGAAAATGTAAGTTTCTCAAATTGTTTTAAATGGGAATGCTTCTTCGTGTGTGAACACAAACAAATTTTTGCACAAATACCCAAAATTTTAGAATGCTCGCATAAATAAATTGAGTGTGTAGTTTTTGGAACTGTGAAATAAATATCATCTGTGTAAGAAGACCAAAGTGAGTGAGAACTTTGCGGGTAGTTCACATGCTGAAAAGAAATGGTTTCTCTTGAAGGTTACTACTGCAGTGTGGGGGGTTGCTGTAGGCTGTGCAGCTGGAGCCCAGGTTAGCTCTCCAGTATGAGCTTTGGTACCTGCTGGTGGCTTTCCTTGTTGCGTTCTCACAGATCTACCGCTTTTTTTTGAAGATTTATTACTTTGAGGTGTCTGTGGGCTCTCTCTGCCTTCAGTCTTGAAGATTCCCAGATTCCCTCCCATAAGCACACAGTTCTGTCTCTGTGGTGTGTTTTGCTTTGTCCTCTCTTTCTGTGCTGGTGTCCACGTGTTAGGTTAAAAGTCTAGGTATGGGCAAAAGGCAAACATGCTTTTTATGTAGAGGCAAGAAGTTACTGTTCGTGTAACTGAAATCTTCCAGGATTAATGATTGCAGAAGAGGAAAGAAAACTAAGAAAGAAATACGACTAAGCAGAAAAGCTTTTAAATGACAATACAGTTAAAAATATAATTTATGCTCTTCCTAGTATCTGACCCTTTTCCTGGTGGTGTGCTCACTCTTGTACCGCTCCTCAGGATCCCTCTGTCTGGTGTTTTGTGTGTGGGGTGGGGGGGTATAGTCATCACTATCTGGAGTGTTTTGCTGGAAGGACTGCTGTTGATGTTTTCTTCTTCCTCATTCTAGGAAAGTTCATTAGGTTCATTTACTTACTTCCATTAGGTTCATTCACTTAGGTTCATTTTTTATATTTGGTAATGCACTTTTATAGCCTGCTCTTTATTTTCATTGGTGTGTAGCTTCAACTTACATATGATTTTACTATATATATAGAGCGTGTTTTATGTATTTTAGAAACTGCTTTTGCCCAATTTTGTTCAGCTACATTTTTTTGGCTGCTTGTTTGTAGCCATTGGTTCTCCAGTGTCTGCTTGTGTCCTATCTCTTACTATCCTGTGCCTGTATTTCTCTAAACTGCATTATGTATCTCTAGTTTTCATGGCCTGCTCGTACTCATATTTGGCTTGCATTTCTCTATGCTGCATCATTATGTCAGTCACAGTAGCATTAAATTACTTATTAGTGTCTATATGAAAGCTGTCGTTGCACCATATAAAAGTAAACCAAATTAGTCATAGCCACCTGGTCAGAAGAAAAGTGGTGTTTCAGCTGAAACCATGTTAAAGCAGAGCTCTGAGCGGGTCAGGACAAGCTCAGAGTAAGCCTGACAGTTTGCAGCTCTGCACAAAGCCTGTGGCTTGTTACTAGCAATGGCAATGCTGTATGAAGGGGCTACAAGTTAGGGCTAAGCTTGATCACTGAAATGATGCAAAGTGCTCCTCTTTGGAGACAGTTTGGAAATCTTTTACGAGATTCTCAAATAGCACTAGTGATTCATTCTGAAGGACTGTGAATGGCTGAGTAAAGCTGTGGTTTGGAAACCTGCTGATCCATCTTCATTATGAAATTCGGTGTACAGTAGAATTATACTCATTACATTTTTTGACTTGTAAACTTTGAACTGTGAGCATTCTTAGTTTCCCTGTGTTTGTCATTTTTCCCCCACTTTTTTTGTTTCTGCTGCCTTCTGTAGGTTAACTGCAAAAGCTAAAATAAAAATACTGAAGTTAGAAGACAATATCGTAGCTGATAGTAGCAATAAGAGAAGCAGAATAGTACAACTGTATGTTACTGCTGGATAACCTAGTTCCTGTATTTTTAGTGATATTTGTCTTAGTCATGTGGTTTTTAAATTATTTTTTGAAATCTGTAGGCCCAGATAATGGGGAATATCCCAGGTAATGGTCATTCTTCACTCAATCCCTCTCCGTAGAATAAAGCTCAGTAGAAGGGAAGTCATGATTTACAGAATTTAGTCTTTGCCCTGGCCTGTATGTCTAACAGCTTGGACAATGCTCGTGTTTTTTAAGCAGGCTTGTCACTTCACACCGAAGCAATTTTGTGTCATCAAAAAGAAGTTTCTAAATCGAATTCTCTAATTTGGATGCTTCCCCTGTCTCCTGTTGAAAGAATGACTGTTTTCATTTTGTGACTATGCTGTATTATGTTGTGCTTGAGTTACCCAGACATTTGTATTTCTGAGCTGTTGTCTATTTCAAAGGCTAGCAAATCAGGAACATGTGCATGGTGTAAGTGCTACAGTAGGTTGTTTGTTGTATTTACTTGGAATGCTTCCACTATATTGCCAGAGCTGTTGCTTTGTGTGGGGTTTGCTGTTTTTGTTTGAAGACTGCTTTGTGTAGAATTAGTTACTTTTTTTTTCTTTATTTTCGTTTTCTTCAATCGAAATAGGGTGTCTTCGATGTTGGGGATGCGCTTGATTGGGTCAGATACACAGGTGATGTCAGTATGCTGCAAAGGCTGGAGAAACTTGGTGATTTTGGTTGGATCTATCTTGAAATTTTCTTTGCTGAATGTAAGTATGAACACTTTTGAAAAAAACAATGGTGGGGAAAGTCACCTGTGTTGTAGTTATAACATAGTTAATGTTTGTATGTATTTCATTAATCTGGAAGTTACTGCAAGAGTGACTGGAAAAATAGTGGTGGTGGTGGTGTGGTTTGGGTTTTTTTTTTTCCCCTTGTTTTTTGCTTATTTGAACCAGCCAGTTCTTCCTTGATTCTGTGTATGTGGGTTGTATTTACAGTGCATGTGCTTTTTATGAACAGGAGGTCAGAAGATTTTTTTCACTTTAGTGTCCACTGCGGGCTGTATGTGTGGCCTTTATTCCTTTAACTTAAGTTGCATAAAATATTATTTAAGTCTTTCTGTTAAATGTTTGGCAGAGCATTTTGTCAAAATATTAATTGAGGTGTTATTCATATTTCAAAAATTAGCTTATGCAGCTCATGGGAGTTACCGTAAGGTATTCACGCTAGCAGCAGGACTTCTGCTGAAGTGCCAAAAAGCTCTCAGGCCTGCTGTTTTTGATGCGTGTTAAATGGTTTGTATTCTGGTCTGTCTTTTTGCATATACACATTCTAACTCAGCTGTTGCAGTAAGTAACAGGGTGGTGGAAATTGAATTTCCATGTCAGGAGAAGAGTATTTTTATAGTTTAGTACTAAAGTACAAATTCTTTAAAATGCAAATTTCTTTAAAATACAATTGAGTTTTGCTTGATTGCTTGGACTTAGGCAAGCACTTAAATGTTTGACAATCTACAGCCAGTTATTTTGGGCTTACCAAATAAATAATTCCATGTCTTTTGAACATTTCTATTGCTTAATTTTTTTCTGTTATTTAGTTGGTATGTCAAATTTTGCTTCTGGTCAGAAAACAGAGCATGATTCTTAGCAGCAGAAGACAAACCCTACTTCTTGTCGTTGGTAACTTCTTCACACACTGTATTTTTCCTGATTTTATTTTTTTTTTTCTGCAGGCAAACGTTATATTACTAAAGTTGCTTTGGAAGATTGTGATTTAGTTGAAGAATTTAAAGCTGTGACATGTGAAAACTGTAGGAAGGTGAGAGAAGATACCAGAATGTGTTTGTGCTTTTCGTTTGTTGTTGTTATTTTTTGTGGGGTTTTTATGATCAAAGATAAAATGACCAAATATTCAAAGATAACGGTTGCAAAAGCTTGAGTGAGTAATTTGTCCTGACATAAATAGTTACCTTGAGAAATCCTGGCCTAATAAACAGAACATTAGTTGTTTATGTTGCCAGTGTACACTGAAGAGTGTTCCAGTGTTCCGTTCCTCATCCCCCCAAAAAAAACCCTCAAGAAAATGCTGTTAATATCGATAGAATATTGTTCAGCTTCATCCTTATAATACAGAAATAAAATGCTCCCAAATTTTTTGCCATTTTTTTTCTACAGGAGTCTGGTTAATTCCTGTGTCTTCCTTGCTACAATTCCGTAGTTCAGGAGCTACACTGAAAGGCACCGAGTTGAGCTGTGCTTTACTCAGCTTACTTTGCTATTTGACACATGCTCACTTTTGGTGACAACTGTATTATGGAACTCAGGAGACCTTCCGAGTTAGTCCTGCTTTTTAACTACTGTTCATTATATTCTTGTCTGGATAACATTTTCATTTGTACACTTTTAGGCATATTAATATAAATGAATTAAGAGTATTTAATTACAACGAATAGCGCATACATAACCTGTTTTTAGAAGCACGAAAACTTAGCTGCCCCTTGTTGAATCTTTTATTTACTTCTCATTGCATCTGAGTTTAATTACAGTGGTTGCCAAATTGTTTTTTTCTTGGTTTCGCAGAACAGTGAATCTATGAAACAGAAAGGAAATGAGGAATTTTCCCAAGGGAACTTTGATCGTGCTATAATGTCATACACTAAAGCCATAGAGTTCTGGTAAGAACTAAACTGTTTAACTAGATTGTGTTATATCATATGTATTCAGCTTATTCAGATTTATCCTGATTTTGTATAGTTTTGCATCAGCTACTCAGAGGCCAATTGTTACCTAATTAAAAAAAAAAAAAGCTATGTAACACATCTTTTGTTCTATTTTATTTCTTGTTACTAGTTATTGTTTGCCAATTTACTGTCCCAAAAGTCCTGTTGGAGTTTAAAGCTGATCTAAAATGACTAACAATAATATAGTAAACCTGAAAGGAAGTAAGTTATTTGTTGTGAACAGCCTTTTCCGGTATCATACCTCCTAAATATTTTTCCAGCAGAACAGTATGACCAACTGTTGCAAATATTTATCATCTCAGCTATGATGCAAAACTAGTGAACAAGAACAAATATTTAAGTACCTGCTCTTGTCAAATCTGTATGTGACAGGTTTAATTTCATTTTTGAAGAAATTAAGTCATTTGCTGAAATCCTTTGGTGATTTTTCTAGGCTCTCTAAAAGGGCAGGGAGACAGAGGTTAAATAAGAATTCATGTCCTATGCATATAGAACATTTGCTCCCTTCCTGTAGTCCACGTGTAATGTGAACTAGCTACAGAACCTCCTGGTTTCGTGTAATCACTACCTGTGTTGTAGTTATGCAAATGCTGCTTTTACAAGTTCTGGTGTCTATGAAATATGGTGAATTCATAAAGTCCTATCTTTCATAAAAAATTGATTGTACAAATTGTTTTATTTTTTCATTTTGAAGTCTGTACCTTTATAATTATGCATTTGAAAAGGTTGACATTTTGTTGATGTCTTGCTTCAGATCTTATGTCATGTAGTAGGATACACACCAATTCCAAATTCAAGCTGATTTTAGCCTCCTTGAAAAATTGGGTAGGCTGATTTTGGTCAAGTGAGTGTATCTGAGATGATGGAGCAGGCTGGAGAAGGCTTTGTTCAGGGTAGCTGATGAGGGGGAGGGAGGAGCAGAATTCAGTGAAAGAGCAAAAGAAATCCCATGGCTTGGAAAGGGCAAAGGAAGTCTCATGGTTTCCAGGGGTTTTAGAGCTGAGCTGTAGTTACAGGTGTCAGAAATTGTTCACTGTACTTAAGATCCTGCTGGAAGGTGAAGGATAGCTCAGTGATGTCTAACAGTTAGGGAATTCTTCATTGGCTCTGTGCGCCGTCTTCCCTTTCTCATTCTCCCAGTGTGTGCTGACTTTCATCTGCTTCATCGTCACACTCCTTCCCTAATTAGCGGCATCCTCCTTTGGCTTCCTTTCAAGTGGTTGCTGGATTACATGCACCAATCCCCCCCCCTCTCATTCTGTCCCATCCCTGGAAGTATTCAAGGCCAGGTTGGATGGGGCTTTGAGCAACCTGGTCTAGTGGAAGCTGTCCCTGCCTATGGCAGGGGGGTTGGAAATAAATGATCTTTAAGGTTCCTCCAACCCAAACCATTCTATGATCCTCCATTAGGTACGCTGGGAGCAATGCTTTAGCTCTTTAGAACTGCTGCTTAGTCTGCCCAGTCAGGCAGAGGGTTAGGAAAATGTAGACCCAGTGATCCAGAAGTGTCCGTGAGATGTTTGATTTAATTAGGTCTTCAAAACTAGGAATTCCAGAACAAAATAAAATGGGATGTATGTGACACTCAAGCTAGCTTTTCTATGCTTCATGCCTTTTTTGCCCTTCGTTTGGTTTGGTTTTGGGGTTTTGTCTTTTTTTTTTTTTTTTTTAAACACAACTGAGATTGTAGGAAACATACTAACCATACCTTTGCACCATGTGAGGCGTGCTTTGGTATGTTTGTCAGAGCCTAGTTATTTGGGGAAGGAGTTTTAAAAAAAAAAAAAGGCAGGGAGACTTAAAGTAGGCTGAGAATAATTAGTGGTCCCGAATATTTCGAATTATTACATAATTAAAACTAATATTCATTAATATTCTCAGTGACTTAAGTTGTAAATCAATACAACTATTCAAGGAAGCTTGCATATAACTGTTGGTGCTAGAGTGCTCGCAGACAATTATTGTGAAAACTTACTTTTTTTTCCCCCTTAAGATTTTCAAAAGTAATATATGTTACTAACCTCTCATACCTTTTTCTTTAAGTCCTGCAAACCATCTTCTGTATGGGAACAGAGCTCTTTGTTTAATTCTCACAAGGCAGTACAAGTAAGTAACCCCTTGTTTATAATCTGAAATGTGGTGATCTGCAGTTAAAAATTGGCAATGTACTTAGGAAAACAGTATTTTTAAAAATTAAGTATGTAGCAATTGTGATGTTACTACCTCATAAAACTGATATTAAGAAAAATGAATAATATTAGCTGTATCTGTTGGCAGTACCTAAGACCATTTAAAATTTGTATGTGTGATAGGGTTATACAACAGAAAAAAAATCTGAGTACCAGTGAGTATTGCGATTTTTATTAAACCTCTTGAAGAAGAAATCTGTGTGGGTACAGGGGTTATTTTCCTTAAGCCAGTTGTTAAGCTAAAAATCTTGTTTATGACCAAGGTGTATATATACATGTTATGTAAAGCCAACGCAAGAATTTATTGTTAGTATAACTGAAGTCAAGGGTCTAATTGTTATTAGTTCAGATCTAATTGTTGAAATGAAAAAAACCCAAACAAAACAATGTAATTAAAATTGGTATCCACATGATTCTTAGTTTCTGGCCATTTTCCCGGTGTTATGCTTGCCCTTCCGCTGCACCTCTGGGTGGGTACTGAAGTTGGCAGTTCCGTGGCTGTAGCAGTGGGGTGAGAGCTGTCAGCATGTAGGGCCCTTCTGTGGGAAGACAGTGGTGTTCAGGCTGATGGTTTCTTGTTCCTCACTCTGGGATCCACTTGGGGTCACTTTTGTGTTTGCTAACATGCTGTTACGCCTTTGCTCTGTCTTTCTTTGTCTGCAGCTCCACATTACCTCCAAGTTTACATGTTACTTTTTATGGATATTACTTTTTCTTTGTTACTTTGCCTATTTGTATAGATTTGGCATGTCTTTGCCTGGCTGTTGGTGAATGGTTTATAGCCATGGGGTCTCTGGTGCCAGCCCTGTACCCCGTACCTTGTCAGCTTGTGCCTGTCCTCCTTTGTTCCATCCTGTGCCTCCTATTCTCAAGGCCCCTGCTGTCATATCTGGCTTATATTTCTTTACAGGACATCATCATTTTGGAGTCATAAATACCTCACTCTGTATAAATAGTGGTAACAAGCAGTTATTCCATCTAAATCTATGTTTGTACCGCACAAAGATAAATGGAAGTAGAACAAATTATCCACAGACACCCTGTTAATTAGAGAAATTGATGTCACAGTTAAGTGAAAGAAAACTGCAGGCAGGTGAAGCTGCAGGCTGAGCAACCCTGAGACGCCTCAACCCTGAGGTTTCGCACGCTCGGTACAGAGCTTACAGCCTGCCATTGACGGTGGCAATGCTGTGTTACAGGACTGTGCAGTAACATAGCGTTCTCCAAGTCATCTGCTGAAGTGTTCACAGCTTCACCCAAGGTGTGTGTCTTCCTCCCATATTCAGAGCTCTTTGAGAGACCGTGGTCATGTTCTCGCCCAGGCTTTGCTGCAGGACAGGACCTTTCAGGCCAGCTTGGCCGTCTGTCCTGAGGTTTTGACAGTGCTCAGGGGCACCTTCCCTAGCACTGCACCAGACTGTCGGAAGGTGGCACGGGAGAGAGGACTGTGTCGGTGAAAACAAAGCATAACTGCACACGCTAAGAGAACAAGCCAAGTGCTTCGGTTTTTTCCTGATCTTCTCAACTGCTTTTATAACGTCTTAGCATCTTGAGGTTCTGTACCCCACTATCTATCTTTTACTCAAGTGTTTTTTCCTTGTCTTTGCTTCCTTTGAAATATGAACATGGGGCTATTTCTACCATTCTAATCACTCGTTTTGTGTTGTGGTTTGGGTTTTTTTTTTAATTACTAATTTCTTTAAATGTGTTGCCACATCTCTAAATTTTGCCATTACTACCTAGGGGTTTCTCTGATTTGGGGGGAGGGATTTTTTTCTTGTTCTAACTTGCTTTCATTTCACTGAATTAATTCTTCCTGAAATCTCTGAAGGATTTTGTTTTGTAAAACACGCCCCTTGTCTTGAAATTACAGACAAATCTCTTTTAGGCATTTCTGTAGAATCTGGCTTTCATAGAATCATAGAATAGTTTGAGTTGGAAGGGACCTTTAAAGGTCACCTAGTCCAACTCCCTGCAATGAGCAGGGACATCTTCCACTAGGTCAGGCTGCTCAGAGCCCCGTCCAACCTGGCCTTGAGTGTTTCCAGGATGGGGCATCTACCACCTCTCTGGGCAACCCGGTCCAGTGTTTCGCCATCCTCAGGGTAAAAAATGTCTTCCTTGCATCTAGTCTAAATCTACCCTCTTTTAGTTTAAAACCATTACCCCTTGTCCTATCACAACAGGCCCTGCTAAAAAGTTTGTCCCCATCTTTCCTGTAGGCCCCCCTTTAAGTACTGGAAGGCCACTGTAAGGTTTTCGTTACCACAGAGCATCTCATTCTCCTCCTTCAGATCCCTCCATGCAAGCTTTCTTGTAATAACAGTACAAAAAACAGTGGTAGTGACTAGGCGATTAATGAACACTTTCAAGTGAAACAAGTTTGGGTTTTTTTCTTTCCATATTCCTTGCCTTTGTGGAGGTAAAGTAGTTAATGCCTCATAGGCCTTTGCAGGCCTCTCAACTTAGGTCTTGCTGCAGACATTTTCTGAAGGCCTCACTGGTCAGCGTGACCCACCTATCAAAGGAGTGAGTTATTTGTAAGCTTCCTCATCTGAAGTAATCCATATGTGACCACTCTTTGTTGTAATTTACTGCATTCTGACACATAGCTTTACTTCAGTGAAGAGCAAGTGGTATATCCCAGAGATATATGAACTCTGTAACTGCCCTCTGTGGGCAGCATTGGTATCAGCAGAGGCTGTCACTGCTGCTCTGTGTTCTCACCCGTAGCCATAGGGATAGTCTGCTTCTCTTCTGACCTGAACAAAATTGTAATTCCAGTTATTCCATGACACCTTGTATATAAAAAGTCAGTCAGGCATATTCCTCAGGCTTCAGTTGTTGGGAGTTGGAGAGGCTACTATCTTTCAGTGCTCATCAGTTAATACAGTTAATACTAATCATCCTCAAATTTCTAGCTATGATTATGTAACTAATGTCTAGTATGATTTCTGACAAAATAAATATTTTGGTATTCAGGCTTTTCTATTAAGACTTTACTTTTACTATCCCGCCCCCAGTTAAGGGATAGATGCATATGCAGAAATGCTGGAAAACCTAGTAGGTAGGGGGAGAGGATAAATATCTGATGGGTGAAATAGTTGAGACACTAACATTTCAACCTAAGTAAGTTTCAGCTAAGAAGTGTTCTCTGAGTGTGCCTTTACACAGGTGAATTAACTGTTCTTTTATTCACTTTGTATTTTATAGTGCCTTGTACATAATACCTGTAGATTTTTTCGAAGTATAAATAACGAATACCTCTTCTTTTTCCCTCCATTCTCTAAGGAGAGCCCTTGCTGATGGAAAAAGAGCAACTATTTTGAAGCCTAATTGGCCAAAGGTTAGTTTCATATTCATTTCAAAATTGTCTTTTGTTGGTACTGCGAACCAACATAAGAACCCAGAGTCTTAATTACAGGTTTGACCTGGGTAGATATGACAGGTTGTCATCTCTGTTTAGCAGTAATGACAGTAGAATGAACACAGTACCTTCTGGACTAGAAATTCTGCTTCAGTCAGCCCAAGTACATAGTTTTCTTGTATTTTTATATTAAAACTGTTGTTTTGACATCCTTATAAATGTTTTTACATGGTGTTCTGCATATGTAAAGACAGAAGAAAACATTTAGTACATTGTTGTGCATTGCTGTGTTATGACAATGCTTTAAAAAGAATATATGTAGTCCTCACAATAAAAAAAATCCTGATTAATGATCAACATGTATTTCCCAATATTCTTGGCCTAAAGAAGAGTAAATAAGGGATAGTTACAAAGTTGTAAAGTAGTGCTGGAGATTCAGGGAAAAAGCAAATTTGCTCTTTTCCAAAGCCAGAGGTTAGATGCTACTCCCAGTGAATTACCTTTCTGTTTCAGTGTGCTGAGTAGTTGAAAACTTTGTTTATTAATCATTTGACCTGAAACAGGTGGAGGAGATAACTTTTGAGAATGTAAAATTTTAATTTATATTGTTTACTGCAGCTGTTTTGGATACAAATAATTTTCTTCTTTGTGTGAATGAATGCTTGAAATTCAAACTTCTGTCCATGTAGGGTCACTACCACTTCTGTAAGGCGCTGTCATTGCTGGGGGAACATGAACTGGCTTTGGAAGCTAATGAGAGAGCCCAGGAACTATGCAAGAATATTCTTGAAGGACTTAAGGATCTTATTCAACAAAATGACAAGTTAAAGAAGACGTTAGAAGAAATCAATGGTAAACTTTTCTGATTTCAAGATCTACTTTGAACATAGCAGAATTCCTTCACTTCATTGGTAACTTTTCTTTGAAACTAGCTAACTCTTTTTCTTTTTTTCTTTTTTTTTTTTCCTCCCCCTTCCTCCTCCTCTTTTCTGTATAATTTTCTCTAGGTATTAAACAACATAAGCAGAAACCAAAGAAGTCACTTCTGGAGAAAAAGTAAGCAACTGTCAAGTGAGGTTTTTTCTTTTTAATTAGCAATGCTTTGTATAAGATTTAAGTAATACATAGTGTAGATATCACTTAAATTTTATTATCTATCAATAAATAAAAATGGAAGGAATAAATTGATCAGAACTGCAACCAGAGTGCAGCCTAGGAGTAAAGAGAACTTTTAGGAACTAAATAAGCTATCTTAAGATGTGTTCCACTTCAGAGCAATTTCCTTCAGCATTGTTTTACCCCTATTGGAAATAACAAGAAGCAGTTAATGTTTTCATGTTTTTTGTCCTCCCAACTTGAAGTACTGTTGAGGAAATTTGGTGCGTTAAAACGTCAGTGCAATCACGCCCATTTTTTTGTGTTAACTTTGCCTTACGAAGTTTGCTAGGAGATTAAGCTGATTTGAAGAACTGAATGCTAGCAAATGCATTTTGGCAATGGTAAAAATGAATGTGTATGCTAATTTAGGCTCATAGAATATTAGGGGTTGGAAGGGACTTCCAGAGATCATCTGGTCCAACCCCCCTGCTAGAGCAGGGTGCACAGGAAACTGTAGGAAATTTGTAGGAACTTGGTTTTGCCACATCTGTTCTGTGCTTTTTGCCTTGCCCAGAGAGAATGAGAGAGATTCCACATTCACAGATTCAGCCAAGTTACAATATATGCTGTAACTTCTGTATTATACATTTTTCTGAAAGATTTTTATTGGTCTGCTTTAGTGATGTGCTATCTGTCATTCAAAAACAGTACAGTAAGTAAACTACTAAACAGCTTTTTGTAGAACTGACAATTCTGGAGGAACTTAAATTTATTTTCCTTCTATATTGCACAAATAAAATGTGCCCTTGGGCAAGATTGGTTGTTTTTTGGTTTTGTGGTTTGTTGGGTTTTTTTTTTTTAAACGTGCAGTAATTCAGTTCCTGTCCCTTTTATGGAAAACAGTGCTTTTCTTTTTTGGTTGTTAATATTTGCATAGCTTTGGACAGTGCAATGTGAAAGTATAAGAAACGTCTGTTTGATAAAATCCTTTCAATATGCTTATGCTATTACACTTATATAAGGGGTAGTCTTTTGTTTTTTCATGATACATGTATGGTGTGTGTCTTAAATACTGGGAAAAGACATCAACACTGGAAGAACTAGAGTTCTCTCTTTTTACATATCAGAGACTGCAGTTCTTCAGAATCTCATTTAATAATCTGTCAAGAACAAAAAGAAATAGAAAAAGACAGAAAGAGAATACAGGCTGATCCTAAAGATCATCATTGTCATCAAAAACATGATACCAGGGTAAGTTACACTATGGCTGGCATTACAAGACAACCAGTGTGTTGATTTTCATTGTCCTGGAATGTGTTATTTAATGGTGTGGCCGAAACTTTGCAGCCACTGCGTTTTAATAATGGTGTACTTTCTCAGCCAAGTGCACTTTTTCCGTAATATTTAACTACCAAATCTGTGTTTAGAACTCTGGATTTGAAAGGAGGTGGGAGGTGGTTGCTTGTGAGAAGGTGGAGGCTGTATGTTACAAGGAGGAGAGGGGTCTCTTCCGAGTTACTGAAAGTGAGACAGAAGTCATGCCTGATTTAATCGACTGTCTGGTCCTGTCTGTCAACGTGCCTTCAGATGTGGGCTTCCCTTTGGCTTCAGGAGAGGATTCAGTTAATGCGTACTGGTGTAATGGAGTTCAGTGGAAGATGCTTTAGACAGAGTTAATTCATACACAGGGCATTTGCTATACTGGAGCATTGTTTTGCACTGATATTGTGACGTCAAGGTATTTGCATGGTTATAGACTGTTATTTTCCTGCTCTGTAAATGGATTTCTTTTGAATGGAAAAAATGTTGGTTAAATAGTATGAGTAGTGTGCTTAACTGTATTGTATTTAAAAACAGGGTTTGTGTTTCTCAAATGCCTGTTTGGCTTGTGTGTTTAAAACAAGTGTAGTATAGTGCTAAAATGCAAGATGGACTTGTGTTATTTTGGTAGCCCTTTGTAATCCTTTTGATTCGTTCTTTCAATTTAAAAGACTGTTTACAAGTACAAATGTTCTACTAGATTATTTTTATTAACTTTTTTGGTGTGGAAGGCTTAAAAGAGAAAGTTAAGCTGTCACTTCAGTTTGGACTGCTTATGGAACCACTGCCAAAGGTAGCAGCAAAAGTGGCTTTATTGAAATAAGATGTTGTAAAGTGAGGCTTAACAAAATCTGATGGCAGGGTTCAGTCTATTATGCTACTGCACAGAGGATATAATAGTGATTCAAAGTTACCAATATGAGATCTTAATGCCCTGTGGTACAAGGTTATGTGCAGTATCAATCTTACCAAAGATCTGCAGCTGGTAAGGAATCTCTCAACCTCAAGGAGTAACCTAGAGGTGTCCCAACTCAAGGGGAGATCGCTGCCGTGCTGCCAGCTACTTAGGAGGGAGAGCTCAAAAAAAGCTCACTCAGGCTGTCATGTTTATGAAGTGGTTGGCTTATAATCAAATTATGTGTGATGGAAGAGGTAAACGTGGGACTCTTGGTACCTACAACTTCCTTTGTACCTTGACCAAATTAGTTTGGGAAGAACAATCAGCTATTTATGTGTTAATGGCTGTCCTGGTTCCAGCAGGGATAAGGTTAATTTCTGTCCGGGATACAGGTATTCCATACTACATGATGCCATGCCCAGTACTTAGGTGGGACCAGCGGTGGGAAGGTAACCCTCTTTGTACGTTCCTCCCCCAGTGTTATTGTTGTTGTTTTTCTATTTCCTTTGCTGTTCTGTTAAACTGTTTTTATCTCAACCCACGAGTTTTGCCTTTTTTCCTTCCGAGTCTCCCTCGCTGCTGTAAGGGCTGAGTGAGCAGCTGTGTGGTTCTTTGTTGCTGGCTGAAACCAAGCCACGACAGTGGCATGATGGGTCATCTCGTTTCCAAGCTCATGTACATCAAAGTTCATCACGTTAACCTGTCCCTGTGTGGGTTTTCAAAGAACAGGTTGGAACTAGAGAAGTTTATGGCCTGGTCACGGCCTCGGCCTTTACTTCCTTTGAAGCCTGAACCAAACTAGTGCTTGTTTGGTCAAGGAGCCGAGTGCATCCTTCACAGAAGCTTCATAGAGTAAACTTTGTTCTCTGTTCATGGTTGATTTTTGATCCTGAAAAATAATTAAGGATACATGTTAGTGAAGGATGACCAAAGAAATCCACCAACAAAAGGCTCTAATTCTGCCTTTTAGAAGGTTATTTAACTGTTGAAAATGCAATGGTGTACTATGTTGTCAGGGTTTAACCCTGGTAGGCTGCTCAGCCCCACGCAGCTGCTTGCTCACTCCCCTCGGCAGGACAGGAGAGAAAATCCTAAGTGTAAAAATGAGAAAACCCGTGGGCTGAGATAAAGACAGTTGAACAGGAAAGCAAGAGCTGCGCACACAAGCAGAGCAAAATAAGGAATTCATTCACTACTTCCAGTCAGACGATTAGCCATATCCAGGAAAGCACAGCTACATCATGCATAATGGTTGCTTGGGAAGACAGATGCCGTAACTCCGAACTTCCCTCCCACTTTCTCCTTTTTTCCCCCAGCTTTTATTGCTGTGCACAACATCATATGGTACGGGATAGGCCTTTAGTCACCTGGTGTCAGCTGTCTTGGCTGGGTCCCCTCCCAACTTCTCATGCACCCCCAGCCTGTCGCTGGCACGGCAGTATTGGAAACGGGAAAGGCCTTGATGCCGTGCAAGCGCTGCTCAGCAACAGCTAAAACATCCCTGTGCTATCAACGCTGTTTTAATCACAAATCCAAAACACAGCACCATATGAGCTACTATGAGGACATCTAACTTTATCCCAGCCAAAACCAGTATGGATGTTTTTATTCCTTAAACAAACACGTTCCCCTAATAGAGTGGACAGTTGGGGAATTTGGTTGGTGCTTAACTTATTTTATGTGGGTTTTGCCAGTGGATATCAGTGGTATATCACAGCTGTTGCTGCCTTAGTGCCTATCTCATGCCCAGTATCACGGTGAGCCTGTAAACCATTCTTGTGCATAAATAAATTTTTGTGAGTAGGCTGCTTTGCTCTGTGCATACAGACTGTGACAGTCCTGCTGTAACAACACGGAATTAAAAATTTAATAATCAACCTCCAATTTGCTTACAGACAGTTCTTCTCTTTCACACTAATAATTAATTTAAAAGGAACACTTGTACCTCTTCCTGATTGTCTTTACCATCATTATTGTAAGCTAATTAATAAATTGTTATAATTTAGCCTATTAAAGTGGGTTGTAAATAAGCTACATAATACAGAAACCAAGATGATAAATAATGCCAATCTGCTAGAAAGGTGAAAACAATCTAGCATGCACGTGTGAAAAAACACTTTCAGGTTTCACAGGAGGGCGGGGCAGCAAAAAATGACTCGTTAGTGGGGAAAATGAAACCAACGTACAAGGGCAAAGGGAAGGGAAATGAGAGAACTTGTTGAAAAAGAAAGCCTTCTCTAGAACACACAAGAAGTGCTTTAAGATTTTTTTTTTTTACTATCTTAAGAAAGCTTTCATCTGCTTTTATGCTACAAAAATCTTCATAATGTAGGTCCATGTAAATTTATCTTCCTCTAGGATGAATATTACTGCAAAAAAAGGGTAGTATTTGTCAGACTGGTAGATAATATAATTTGATATGAATTTGAGGGGAAAAAAATATAAAATTACAAATATACTTTGATTAATGAAATTATTTTTCTTTACCTCTTGATTTGGAACATAATATACTCCATTATCAATGCAATTTATGTTTAAATTTTAGTGCTTCGAGTTTTTTCTTTGTTTACATTCAGTGACTCATGTCTAATTTGTTTTTTGTTATCTGTGTGAAACCAAACTACTATATTTCTCATTAGGTGACTGACATCCAAAGAACAGAAAGCAGAGGTTGGTCTCTGGAGTTGCCACCAAGTGAGTTCGTTTTTTGTTTATCAAGTCTGAGTTGGATTCTCCCCTTGCTGTTGCTGTTATTAAAAAGCAAGTGTATCTAGTGTTATTTTCACAACAGTAAGCTGTCATGTTTCACTTCTTTTCCTGTTAGCATGCAGCTACTTAGATACTTCTTCTCTTCTATATTTCTGTCTTATTTCCTTCGTGCTTTTGTAGTTTGAATCTACTTTACATGGATGAATTCAGAATTGAAACTAACTAAAAAGTGGAATGCTGAGTCACAGGCTAGAAATGCTTTCCCTCAGCATTAGGGAAACTGAGACTGCGATAGGATCAAGAGAGAAGTGTATGGCTAGTTTCAATGTTCATAATTCATTTGGGATTATTAAAAGCTCCATGTAGATCCTTAAGAAAATCGTCATGCACTTAAAGAGGAAGGAGGCCACAAAATATTTGTCAGAGTGGATCTTCAGCTACAAACTTTGAAGAGATGTAAGTTGGTGTCTGTATCTGTCTACACTGCTGATATTGGTGAAGCAGCAGGGTGTCGGAAGGATAGCTGTGTTTGAGAGGTTGAGGAGGGAAGAGGGGTAATGAAAAGGTGAATGTCGGGAGAAAACTGAAAATTCTTCTAGGCTAAAGAGGTCATAGGGCTATGAAATGTTGTGTTAAATGTTGCAATTTTAAAAAAACGCTGATTTCATGGTTTGGTTTTTTTTCCTGTTCTTCCTTCTTCTCCTCCTCCTCTCCCCCTCCTACTTAAGTCAGTACTGATGTAAAAGAAAATATTTGATTTGGCTTTGATTTGAAAGGAGGAGTTACTCTCTGAATGACTGGCTGATACAAGTTTACTGTGGGTGGGGAAGAATAGCTTGCTTAGCCTTTCTTCGCTTGCGGGCTTAAGATTTGCAGGAGATTTAATGTAAAGGAACTTTAT
Source organism: Chionis minor (assembly GCA_013398295.1). NCBI lineage: Eukaryota > Metazoa > Chordata > Aves > Charadriiformes > Chionidae > Chionis > Chionis minor. Next base: position 240,718 of record VZSF01008207.1, read on the forward strand.
GCCACTGTATTTTATCTTGAAGTTACTGTCCTTTCTAATTTCAGTTTTTGTCTGCATGTGCTATTTTTTTGAGTTTGTGTACATTTATGTTAAATATCTTTGTTTGCTTCTAATGGGAATGTCTAGCAAAAGCAATACTCCTTCTACTAATATTTTAAAATGTTTGTGGGGTAAGTGAATCATGTTTGCTGTTGAATTGATAGATCTGCTTAAGTATTTTAAGTATAATTCAGCAGGATTTACTTGTTACTTTTTTTTTTTGAAAGTATTTTTTAAAAATCTGAAAGTAGTAATGTTTGAAGTTGCGTGGTATATGGGAGTAGTAGCTTCTGTAGGATTTTTTTCTGAAATAATTTTTGTTGAATGGCTTTTAAAAATCAATGGAAAAATAGTGCTGATTAATTCCTTCTTTGGTTGGGGAGAGGGAAGGCTTGTATTCCTTTATCTTCCTTAAGATTTTGTTTGGAATACTAGATCAGTTCCTTAAGGGAAGGGAACCTATATAATGAAGAAAAGGTAATATATCTCTGTCTATAAATGGTTAAATGATGATATGGTTTAAGTGTTTTCTGGCTTTCAAAAGGATTATTGTTTTCCAACATGCAAATGTCTCTATTTTGAGGAATTTGTGATGATTGTTAGTGTAGCTTTAGAGTTTTTAATGCATATGAAATGTTTCAACAGACACCTATTCAAACTCCTACGTGATGATTTTAAGATATGGTTCATTAAATAATTTTCAACATCTCCTGTCTTCATGACACTTGATTTTTGTTCTGATAAATTTACATTTTATGTCATTAAGTTGGTTTTAATTTTAATGAAAAATTACCTGTGGCACAAGTCATGAAGTACATATGCATATGATTTAACTTGAGAAATGAGTACAGGAGGTATCCCACTGGCTTGAGTAAGATTTACTCAAATGGGTAGATTTGTATTTTTCCATGGCGTCTTTCAGTATTTTTTATCTAATCATCTAAAATATTTCTCTGAATGTTGTGAAATAAACATTTTTAAGCCTAGATAGTTACTGAAACTTTATATATAGGATTAGTAATACCTTTTTTGAAACTTGATTTTATGATAGTTCAGCGTTAACATAATAATAAATCAAGCAATATGTAATGATTTAGGTAGCTGTGCCTTATGTTTGGATTCCAGTGCTTGGATGGTTTGAATCCAGGTGCTAGACTGTGTATTTTCTGTGTGATTGTGTCCCATATTAGGAAGCTACAGTTACCGTCTAAACTGCTTCTGAAAGATTAGAGCTGGAACTATCCCCTCTTGGAACAGGTAGCTGAGGCAGAAGGCAGCATTCCTGTATTTCCTTGTAAAATCCATTAGGCTTAACTAGCAAAAAGAATCTGCTGCTCTGCACCCCTTCAGCTTACCACATGTAGTAAAAAACACCTGCAATGTGATGCTCAGCACTTCTGCAGCTAAATTTGTCAGCTGCTTGTTGGTTCCTTATCAGGTTTGTTTTGTTTTTTTTTTTTGCCCCACTGTTGGTCTAATTGTCTTGTTACTAGAAGGCAGCTCTCCCATAAGTGAATTTTGTCCCTATTGAAGTTGAGTCATTAATGCCTTGTAAAGTTCTAACTTTAAAATTCTTGAAAATTAAAAAGACTTAATCATGAGTATGCATGTGCGCATTCACATGCCTAATGTTATGCTGTTATTCCCCAGAAAATGGTTAAGAGATTATTTTGCAGGTAATGGCATGGCTTCCTGGGTTTGGCCAATTACAATGAAGTATAAAACGTGTTTTCTTCTTCCTTGTTACTAATAAATTGTTTACTCAGCTTGTGTAGCCCTGTAACTACTCAACAGCAGTGTTAGATCTCTGAAGTTGTAAAGTGTATTAGTAAAGTTTTGTGTTAAGTCTTTGACATGAAGTTTCAGACTTAGAAATGAATTGGTATCACATGATAGATTCTTTCTTGCCTTTGTGGTCTGGTATTTCCACATCGTCTAATATTTTATTTTGTAATCATGGACATTTATCTTGATCTGACTCATGTTTACATTTCTAAGATTAATGCGGGTTGAACTTAACTCCTTTAGCAATGAATTTTTGAAGTAGCAGACTTTGTAAAATTTCTGTAGTCAGTTTTGAACATACATAGTGATCTATTATTCTCTTTTAAAATATCAACTAGTAGTGAATAATATCAACTGTGGTTTTGTATAACATACGGATTTCTTCAGCTTCGAATCCACTTTAATATTTGTTAACAAATATTGTAGAGTTAGATCGTATCTTACAGAATTTTAAGATTCTTCTGTTTATTTGAACTATCTTTCTCCTTTATAGGATTAATAAAATCCTATGCTATTTAATAAAATAATATCAAATTCATACTAGAACAGTCAGGGGTGGCTTTTTTAAAACTTCTCGGTTGTGTTAGTCTTCAATATTCTAAATGTTTAAGATCTGCTATTTATAAAGCAAAATGTGAGTTTCGAGTGCATTTTTTTTTTTCCTGTTCTTTTGGGTGGTGGTCATTTTCCCTGAAATACTTTTACAGGCCGAAGTCATCAAAACAAAGGAAGGCCAAAACCCAAACCTGGTGACTCTGAGAAAACGAGGTAAGAAATTTTATTTGTTTTTTAATTTATTATTATTTTGAGATATTTTATGTAGCACTTAAAAAGGAGTTAATGCAACTTTGACTTGCTGCTTGCTCTTTGCCAACTGCTTTGTTTATATCATTTACATACTCTTCAGGGTACAGTTCATGTTAAGATAGCTGATTAAAGTTTACACAATTCCAGTGTTCATGAAGAGCCTGAGTTATTACTTGAAAATAAATTATTTCCCAAAGCTCAGTTGAATTTCAGTAAATGAAGGCATAATTTTAATAAACACTGTTTAAAAACTGTTGCCCAAAAGCAAGTCACACAGTGTAGCCATAACAAAATACTTTCTTCCTTTACAGCAAAAGATAGCAGGAATCATGTTCCAACTGTTACATTCAAACTTACACCACAACATAACTCGCCCTCTATCTTATTTTCAAGGCCTCTTTGTACTGGTTCTACTCTTTGTACCAAATAATTTTAAAAACTTTTCTGGCTTCATATGCTTACCAAGAAGGAGAGATCAAACTGTGAGGAGAGCATTGCAAGTCAGTCTCAGGACTGAATACTAGAAAAGAACTTCTACGTAGAGTTCTTTACTTGTTTGTAGCTTTGAATTTTCACTTAAAGCATATTGATGCCGGATTTTAAGTACACGAATAATCCCTGTGGAACATCCTGAATGTAAATGAGTACGTTTGATGGTTTGGGGCCAAAATTAAATCAGTTGAGATAAAAAGCACTATGTATTTTGTAGACAAAATTTATGCTTCAATCTGTTATAACATTTAAAACAAAGTTTAAAAAAAAAAAATTATTTCCAGTGATACGAGGGCCAACGTGCTCTAAATGGATTTAGGGAAATTGCTGCATTTATAGGTGATTCCATATGCCAGTGTATTTCCTCATCTAATAGATAGTTGAGGAGTAAGGAACTGTTACTGCTGACTTATTTGTAAGGTCACTGAGGCAAATGATGACTTACTACTTAAGGCCACGGAGAGATGGAAATTGTCAGTGTTTTAACCTGAGCTGTGAAATTAGACAAATTAGGCTCTGACTGTACTTTCTTACTTGCATGCTTATTCAGCTAGGGTTTTTTAGCGGTGTTTAGGATGGTTAAAAACAGATGAGGAGTACAGCAAAATAAGCTCTTTACAATGAAATACAAAAGTTTCCATTAAATGGTAATTTTTGAAGGCAGATTTCTTACGTAGAAGAGTCCAAGCCTTTAGGAAACCTGGGAGCTGAACCTGATTATCTCCAGTCCTAATTTAAGTGTGACCACAAAACCTATCATCTTTTAATCTATATATATATCTTAAAGTACAATCCTTCTATTTTTCCATAACTCTTTTTGAATACCACTGTAGCTAGGACAATTGAAACTTTAACACAGGAGAGGGCATTTAGTTATTTAACTGGGCTGCCACTGACTTCTTTCTCCTCTCAACTTAAGAGGAGGGGGGAAACATTAGAATTCACTACGGGAACAAATCCTCTTTAAAGTAAGGGAACCATGTACAAAATTGTTTCTCTCATGGTGGAGTTTATTAGATCTATAAACCCCAAGCAATTTCTCAACAAGTGAGATACATGGTGAGTTACAATCTTGTCTCCATTCCTATAATTAGCAGGTTGCTTAGCTTCCAGAAATCTAGGGAATTTTCCAATGCTGTAAATAATTTATCTCAGATGATGAGTGTTGGGTGCCTTTGAATGTGGGACAGAACTGAATGTGTACTAGCAAAAGGCAATACAGTAGCATTGAGGATTGAGTAGCAATCTTAGCATTGAGGATTTGGTTTAGAGTATTAAGCAAAATATTGCTTAATACTTTGCTTATACTTTCTCTATTCTCTAGTTGTGCACGGCATTTCTGCTGCAGTAGTGGAAAGGAAGAGCAACCCTGTTCCTCACTTCTCTATTCTCCCTGCCCCCACCATGCGTAACTGCTACATGTATTTGATCTTAAGCAGTGGTTGTGGTAGGGTAAAGAATCTTGTACTTAGGAAGAGTAGAGAAGGGGAAAAGAGGCTTAAGTACCTTCTTAAACTGCTGCCTTTGGTATAGGGAACTTCTCTAGTTGCCTATCCTACCCCTTCATAAGACCAACTCAGCTGAGAATAAGGTGGAGAAAACAAAAGAAAACAAATGAAATGATGGAGAAGACTGCTACTTCCCTGAAGCCCTAGTGATGCCAGAGCCAGAAGTATATGAACAATATGAACAGTATCATAACCCTTGATAGCGTTACAGTACATGTTGTCATGATTGTGAAAGTTGCCATAATGTCTGCCATCATTGCCACAGGCAAATGTGATGTGGTTGATAAAAGTGCAGAAATTTCTGTTTCTTGAAAATAAGATTACGTGTAAAGTACCTGTACAAACTCATGATGCCATTGTCCTGTTGTTTGTAGAGATCACCTTGATTTCAAGATCCAAGATAAACTCTTCTCTACTGTGCAACAGGTAACTGGGAATTGATTAGCGTATGACTTTAAGTGTAAATGATTTATCACCTTTTAGTAACACTGTCCAAAAAGTCAGTTCCTTCAAAAATTTAACACTTCATGCTTGGCCTGACTTTTATCAGGAGACACAGATGATGCGATTACACTGATTTATACTGTCTTGTTGCTGGTAGTCTTTTTGCTGCTTCTCCTCCTTCCTCTTCTGTAAGACCTCACACTGGAAACTCGTGTAACAAAACTCAGTGTAGTCATAGAATAACTTAGCTAAAACCGGGAGTTAGTAATATAGCTTCCTTTTATCTTTATTTGTAAGAAAAACTGCAAAAATTGCTGGGAATCATTCAAGGATTTGTAATACCCCTCCCAAAGTTCTAACTAAGTATGTTTTCTTGTGTTTGATACATACAGCTGTACATAATCATAGAACATTTTGTTGAACGGTGTAGCAGGACGCTCTGCCTAGGTGTGGGGGGGATGTCTTCAGCTTTGCCCTACTTGTATGAGTTTTCTGGCAGAAAACTCATACCAGACGTGTAGGGAGGTCATACTGTCCTTAGTGTTGAAGGACACTGAGGGTTAGCCTGGTCTGACAGCCCCAAGAACAGGGTAGGATGTGAAACCAGATGTTCTTAAGAGGAACAAAAGAATGATAAAAATAAACAGTGGTTTGCTGAGCTAGAAGGTTTGTCTTAACAGAAATGACTGGTAGGCAGTCACTTCATACTATAAAAGCCTATTCCTGTCTTTGGATGGGAGGGATTCTAGTACATCACCTCCATGGGAATGTGTTTGGAATTCCTCCCTTGAGCGGGGACACCCCTTAAGGTTACCCCTTGAGGCTGAGTGAAAGAGAGCTACTCACAATTGTCAACATGGGTGATTAACATCAATCTCTACAAAAATAATTACTTATCAAGCTAGCTCTGAACTATTGATTTAGTAAATGATAATTATAATGAATGGTAGCTATAGCATTTATACCATGTAGTATATGTTCTGATTAATGTCCTTTAGCCTGATCACACCATTATGGATTATAATAAAGTTTTTTACTTTGCTTACATATATATAGTTTAGTTTGCCATCCTTAACCCTGCAGACAAGTGGCGGTTTAAAACACTTTAAAATTCATGAATTGAGAATTCTCCTCTCAAGTCTTACCAGCAATGAATGATGAGTATTCCAAAGTTCTTGAATGAAATCATGGGGGCGTAAATAATTAATCATTTCCTCTCTGTTAATTTGGGGAAGTAGATGGCAGGTATCTCTGTTCTGATTAATTACCTCATAAGACAAAATGGATTCAGGAGAAGGTGCAGGTTCTGCCTACACTAAGACCCCTTCTTTACTTTAAAATACTTACTTTTGTAAGGCTAATGCGTTACTAGTATTGAAAGTAATATTTTAGGTTGGCTTAATCAGCTTCATATGTCACGTAGCTTAACATGATTAGTTTAACACTAAATCATTATAATTTGTTCTGTTCTATAACTATATGCTCTGACAGCATTACCTTATAGCAGTAGTTCTAGGAGATTAAAATAAGTCTTAATCGTTTTTTCATTAACTCATTTCTGCATTTTGGTTTTTTCTGTATGTATTTGTAGTTTCCACTGTCCCTGCCACTTTTGTTTATAACTGTCATTAGATCATGGGTATTTTCTTATGTTTATCCTTTTTGGTCAATTGACAGGATGAAGACAAAATAAGGTCGAAATTCATAGATGCTTAGGAAAATACATTCTGGACACGCATTAAATTTAGTATGGCAAAAGCCTGATTCAGTTCACAGGAATACAATTAAGTACACTATTAGAGTAATGTTTAAAAAATCAGGCAATTCAAAAGTTGTTATGTTCCCTTCTTCCCAAACCTTCCCCTTCTTTCAGTTTCTCCCTGCCCATGACCCTGTCTTCTGAATCCCAGCCTCAAATGTTAACATATGGGGGGTGGAAGAAAAAGGGGCACTTAATGAAAAGCTTGTAAAGCAGGATTACTTAATACTGAAGATTAATTCATACTGAAATGAGGTAGTGGCCTAAAATACATAGGTGTGCCTCCTTGTTACTGTCTGTTTTTCGTTTATGATTGGAGGAGTAGGTCTTGGAGGAGCTTCTTAAATAGTCAAATTAGTTCTACCCTGGCACAATGATCTGCTTCACAAAGCTAGCTTCATTTTAGTGTTTGAACAGATCAAGGGAATAGAAGTTACTAATTCTCCAACTGCTTGTCTTGATCTACTGTCTCACGGCTGGAAATTCCCGTAGACTTCAAGAGGAATCTGTAGTGGAAGACTAATAACATAATGCATTCCAAAACCTTCTAGTATTAGCTATTAACCTACATGGAGAGAAATTGTAGGCTGAAGGAAATAGTTCTCAGTTTTTTTCAAAAATGTTTGTTAACAAAAATTTTTAAAAAAATGTTCTCATTTTTCAAAAATGTTTGTTAACAAAATGGAGTGTACAAGTGAGGAAGAGTGTAAGTCTGGGTTTGGTGGTTTTTTTTTTATATAAAGATTAATATGATGTTTGAACTAAACTTGAAACTTTCTGGAGATAAAAGGATCTAAACTTAGAACAAACCCTAGATTTTTAAGAGATTAGCAGCAGTAGGTCCATGAAAATATTAAGTTTTTAGAAGTTGAAGTTAAAACAGTGTTTTAAAATGTACCTGATTTGCTGCTTTAAAAGTGGAATTGTGATTAAAAAAACTGTAGGAAGTACAGAATTTTAACAGTTGCCTGTTGGATAAGTATTGTAGCAAATAGCTTGCTTGCTTTAGAAAAACAAAACACAACCAAAAAACAAAACAAACCCACAAAAACCAACTGTTTTCTTTTGGACTTAGTATTTTCCTAAATATTTTAGGTGGATTTAACTATGTTGCCAGAAGAGGTTAAATCCCTTATTCGTGATGGTTATACAGCCTTGATGGACCAGCGGTGTCACAGTGCTGAACAAGCCTTCTCACAATTGTTGAGCATCCTAAATCCTTCGGAATTAAAGGTAAACCGAGAGGGATAATTTAGTTTATTAGAGTAATTGAAGTTTATGCTTTCAATACCATGCTTCATTCTTTCCTTACACCAAAATAGTCATAATTGAATTGTTGCCTGTGATGTTGACTACAGTGTGGAGCGTTTCACTGATAAGTATGCCAAGGAGCTTGTAAATGAGAACAGGATAAAAACCCCAATAGTAGCATAGGTGTATTTTTGTAATGTTCAGCATACAAGTGCGTTTCTAGGGGTAGTCTAAAAATATTTACCAAAATTATATCCTTATAAGAATAATATAAGATACTCATCAAATAGCTTATTTGATAAAAAACTACTGTCCATTGTCACCTTAACCTTTATTCCTAATAATGTAGGGTAAAAAGAATTTATATTCTTCAGGTCAGATAACTCTTTGATGGCAAATAGTGTGAAATTTTGTGTATATGTATCTAGCCAATCGGCTATCGACCCATTTGTGGTCCTAGATTTCTTTAAATTATGATGCTGTAGTGTTAAGTTCTGTGTGACAGCGTACGTGCACGTATGTGCGTTGCTGTGTTTCAGGCTCCCATTTTAGTAAGGGCTGTTGGAGTGCCAACAAGTCTGTCCACGCAAGTAATGTGCCAATCCATCCGGAACTGTGACCTAGTTTATTAGGGAGAAAAAAGTTGAGAACGGTGGTTTGTTTTTTTTATTTTATTTTAAAAAAAGAAAAAATCTACTCAATTCTGAACATGAAATATAGCAAAAACACACTGCATTGTATGAAGTCAACATAGTAAGGCCTGTAGTTACAGCATCTCTAAAAGCAAACGTTTCAGGATGTATCAGTTTGAAATACATAGGGGTGCCAGAAGACCAGCAGTTAAAGTGTAGTTAACCTTCACTGTAATGCTAATTGTAACATAAATATGGGTAGAGGCTATGATAAGATGCATGAGAAAAGAGTTTCCTAGCTCTATTGTAGTGAAGATCTTCAATTTACAGTAGACAGTAATGTTCTAGTTACCAGCAAAGTGTTTTTGTGCATGCTACTACTATAATTTGACTCTATTTGCAGCAACTGCATCTTCGTATTATTAATTATGTTGTAATCATCTATGGACATGCCACTGCTCTTCTTGGAATAGGACAACCTGAGGTATGATATTAAGCCACTGTATTGCTTTTATTCAAAACTCTTGTTCAGGTAGTTGGCCATCCATTTTTGTCTCTCTTTAACAGACTTAAAATGAGTGGGGAAGGAGAGCTTTTGTCACGTTTTAGAATCGTACAGTTTAATATCTGGGACTAGATGGTTTTGGATAAATTAAGCTACCAAATAAAAATTCTTGTTAAGCTTTCAAATGAGATTCTTAAGTATTAATGAAGTCTAATCAATTATTTTTCTGCTACTTTGTTGTAATCTGGTTATGCACTAGTCTTTCCAATACAAACATTCTGTGTCTAAAACAAGAGAAAGAGAATACTTTTTTGGTGCTGGAAAACACCAAAACAGAAGTGGAGGCAGAAGTGTAGGTTGTTCGGGGTTTTGGGGGGGTTAGGGTATTTTTGCTGCAGTGTTTTAAAAATATTCAGTGTCTTATAATGATTTGAAAAATGTCTGGGTGTTTCAAGCTCGTTGAGCTCAATCTTTTAATTTCATTATTTCAGAGGGAGCCCGTGTTTACAGAATAAGCTGCTTTTTTTTTTTTTTAAAAAGGAAGCTTTTATGTGTAATCATATGCTTAATTCCATTTACTGTTCATAAGACTGATCAAAGAATAGGGCATACTGACCCACTCTACTAGAGCAAAAAAAAGAGAGGAAAAGTGAAAAGCTTCTGGCAAAGTGTCACATATTTTTGTCTTAAATTTATTTTGAAGGCACTGACAAAGGCTGAAGACCAGTTTAAGAAAATAATTGAACAGTACCAGGAAGAAAGATTTTGTTGTTTGGCATACTATGGAATTGGAAAAGTATACTTCAGACAAAACAGGTTGGTATATGTTGCAAATAGGTGATTTATGTTGCTTAAAGAACCGTTGTCAAAGGTGTTAGCAAAGTGTTTTCAATATGTTGTTGTAGAAGTGTGACTTAATGAAGTTCGATGGCAAGGTTGACTCTTTTAATTACTGCACTGGAAAACATACAAAGAAAATTTGAGTTACACTAGGATTAGAATGATTCACAGAGAGACCAGGTACGCAAAGGCTAAGGGAGGCCCTCTCATTGAGTCATGAGGTTCAGAACGGACCCCCTTGCTCTCTAAACTTCTCACAGAGGACTCTAGGTGTGGCCGGATCCAGACTTGGTCAATGTCTCATACTTGGTCAATGTGTTTTTTCCTAAAGGATTATATGTGAATGTTTCATTAGCATCGATTCAGCATTGAATCAAAGTTACCAATGCAAAATCCAAGTTATCATACTACAGGGTTATATGCGATATCAGTTGCTTACCAAGTATCTGCTGTTAGTAAAATGCCTATCTGCCTCAAAGAGCAAACTTGAGAGGCACCCCAGCTCAAGGGGAGATTCCCACCGTGCAGCCAGGCTGCCTAGCAGGAAGAGCTCAAGGAAGGCTTATTTAGGCTGTTGTATTTACGGGATAAAGTGATTGGCTCGTTGTCAAATTACATGCAATGGAAAAGGTATGCATGAGACTCCTTGTACTCACAACTTTCTTTGTTCCTTGGTAAATGAGCCTTGAAAAAGCCGCCCACTATTCATGTGTTGATTGCATGGTTGGTGTTCCCTGCTCATGTGGATCGATGCTCACTGTATCACTCTGCTCCTGTGGGGGTTTTCAGAGAACAGATCCGAACTCTAGGAGTTCCTGGCCTGGCTAGTGCTTAGGCCTTTTCCTCCTTTGGAGCCTCTACCAAACTACTGCTGGTTTGGTTAAGGGATCGAATGCATCCATCACAGTATAATATAAAGCTTTGATATTTGATACAAATAATATCTTCATTTGAGAAATGATATGTGGGGGTTTTTTTTAATTATTCTTTATTAATCACCAGATTCGTAGAATCACTTAATTCATACATCAGACTGATTTATTACAACTTGAAGTTTGTTACTGCTAAGGATATAATGGAAGCCATTGAATCGAGCAGACTCCGGGGCACGGGGATATGACTGATCAGCACGCCCCTGCAGTGGAGGACAGCTCGTGGGAGAACAGCGAAAAATTACGATCTTGCGGGGGGGGGAAAATGTGTCATAAAGAAAGCTTAGCTTATCTCAACACCAGGGAGACTAGAGGTTAACCTTGGTTTTAGATAAGGCAGCTGCACCAGTGAGTCACTGGGTTCCCTGAGACAGATAAAGAGAAATGTTTTCTCTTTGCTAGCCAGACCAGCATGGGGAGAGGCAGGGAGCGTATGTGTGGCTCAGCCAAATACAAAGTGCAGAAACTGGACAACTAATAAACCTGAGAGCAAAGAGCTTGAGCTGGTTTCAGGCTTTGTATTCCTGGTGGTATTTTTTCCCAGCATTCTGACAATAAGCACATAGAGACAGGTAATGGGAATTGCGTTTGTATTGATTGAACTGCGTATTGCAATTGCTATGTTATGCTTGTGCTGTGATTTCAGTATATCACTGTACTACTCTAATTAATCAAAATCCCCAGTAACGCCTGGGGTGAGTTGACCTTGGCTGATGGCCAGAGCCTCATCCATCTGCGCTCCCACTCCCCCTGCCCTCAACTGGAGAGGGAGAGAAAATAAGATGAAAAAACCCAGGGGTTGAGATAAAGACAGGGAGATCACTTGCTAATTACAGGCATAGCCAAACCAGACTCAACTTGAGGAAAAATTAATTTAATTTATTGTCTGTAAAATAGTGCTGGATGGTGGGAAACAAAGTGAAAAATTACCTTTCCCTAACGCCCCCCTTTATCCCTGGCTCGACTTTGCTCCCTCACTCCCTACTCCTCTACCTCCTCCTCCCCTGAGCCACCCAGAGGGATGGGGAATGGTGGTTGTGATCAGTCCCTATTGGCTCCTCTCTGCTGCTCCTTCCTCCATGTGTGGGGCCTCTCCACGGCGCAGTTCCGTCCAGAAATGACTCAATGGCTGTAGCGTGGACACCTGCTCCAGCTGGGTCCTCACCAGGGGCTGCAAGGGAATCTCTGCTCTGTGTGTAAAGCACATCTTCCCCCTCTTCCTTCTTATCTTGATGCTTGAAGGGCTTTCTCACACTTTTTTTTTCCTTACTCCTCACAGCCCTGCAGTACGTTTTGTTCTTTCATACCCGTGCTTTCCCTGAGGTGCCGACATCTTGCCTGAGGGGCTAGCTGTGCCCTGGGGGGGAAGTTGTTGGAGCCCAGAGGCTGCCCCTGCAGCACGGGTCCCCACCCCTCCACCCAGCCTTGCCACAGAAACCCAATACAATGCCAAATAAATAAGTTTGCTATTAAACCTTAAAGCTCCTCATGCGGAATATCTAGAAGCACCTTCGGAAGGTGTTGGATGCTGAGAGGGGATTCCTCCTTCCCACTGCCGTAGCATAGCCAGGTGCAGTCTGAGACACAGGGATTGTTTGTGTTCCAGTCGCGTGGATGTGGCTGTTGTTTTCCTTGGGAGTTTTGACCTGTAGTGAGGCTCTGTGTGTGTCCCAAAGAGGTGTGTACACACATACACGACAACACAGCTGGCCACCCAGACTATGCCAGGCAGAGCAGCTCCCACATACAGCACTACCTGAACTGATGTAAAGTGTAAGTATAGGTAGCAGAGTCCTGTAGCTCCTCCCCGGCTGATCAGGGTTGAAGGTCACTCGTGACCGCCGCGCTCTGTATTGACAAGCACACCCGTGTTCACGGGTCCCTTGAACATCAGCACAGGCGCTCAGCCTGCCTCCTGTCTGTGCCTGGACGCTGGGCCCCTCACGCAGGCTGGCTTACTGGCTCACAACTTCAGCCTTTTATACCGAAGAGTCCTTAAACAGATAACTTAATGAACCGGGTCCTCTCTCATTCCACATACTCTTGCAGTTACCGTTTTTTCCTTGGATTGTAACATGAATCGTGGAAGTATTACAGGCCATGTAGAAGTTATTCATGTGTGATGTGAACATGTACCACTTTCAAACTTCAGATTTTCAGATGCGCTTGTTCAGTTCATGAAATCGCAAACAATGGTTAGTCACAAGATTGTACCTGGAGTATTAACTTGGCCCACAACGTCTTCGGTTATTGAAGAGACACGAACAGAGAATTTACAGGTATGTTTAAAAAAAAAAAAGCATAAACCCCTGTTCTGTCAAATGGCCTATCTAAAAAATAAAGAGGTTTTCATCTTCCTCCCTTCTCACCTCCTGCATTGTCAAGGCCAAAGAAAGATGGGGAGTAAAAGGGAGGTTTTGGCCTGAAGCAGCCAGTGGAAGCGCTGCTGCTCATTTTCTAGAGTGTTGTCAGCGCTCTAGTGAGGCCTTGTCTTTGCAGAGCAAAAAATCTTCTTATGATGACAAATTTGAATACATGGGAAGCATCCCATTTACAGCACAAGGGCGGGGGCTCTGTGTCAGGCTCTATGTTTGGGTATTTCTATGTAATAGTATGGTTCTAATCTGCTAATGAAGTGTTTCATAATGTGTTAACTTCTTAGTTGCATGTTACCAAACTTTAAGTAGATGTGAATACTATACACAATGTAATGTTAGAGAGAACTGGTTAGAAATTTGGATTAGCAAAAATGTGAAGTTGAAAATTGCAGCAGTGGTGCTATATTTAAAACCAAATAGGAGAGTTTGACCGGGTAGTTCCTGGTCAATGCAGTGGGAGTTGTATGGTAAAATACCCTGTTTGACTTGAAATATCTAACTTGTGGTTCTGACACTACAAATTGCTTTCTCGCACTGAAGAGGTTTTTGGGCTTTGGTTTGTTTGTTTTGTGTTGAGTTTTGGTTTTGGGTTTTTTTTAATTACTATTGTTACTGTTTTTAAACTATAATTGAATCACTGTTGTTTGTGAAGGGTTTCTGGATAAACCATGCCATGAGATGCAAGATGCATGAGCTCCTCCCCACAGAGGTGGTTTGACACAGTAGAACATGCTAGATTATTCAGTGCACGAACTTGGCTGTACTGTACTGACCTGTTTCGTTTCTGCTCGAAGCAGCAGTGCTGTTGTTTCCTAAATAAAAACTGTCCTAAAGATTTCTCATAGACCCCAGCTGACACCACAGTAGTCGGGCTGCAGTAATGTATCAGTGCTGTGGGACTTGTAGGGAGCGTAATGTGAATATCTGAAAGGCTGTAACTGGTGGTCTGTTTGTTTCTAATAATGTTTTCTTAATCAATGCCAACCCTGTAGGACTGGAACTGGCTTTAAATAAAGCTACTGTAGTGTCTGTACCTCAGAGGCTATTCTGGGAGATCTCACTAGCTCCAGTGCAGGGCCAGGTCTGAGCTGTCCCTGGGAATGTGCTTGATTGTGTAACCCAGATCCCAGGTGAGGCACTCCTGAAGTGCTGGGAAGTGGTGGAAATGAGCAGACACTCCATTTTCATCATATTATCTGAGTAATCTGGCTCATCATTTTGGCAATGGAAAACTTGCTATAGTCTCATGTCTTTGGAATTGGTCAGCATGTAAACATTGGTCCAAGATAAACCTGCATGCAGGGAAGCTATAAGTACTTAGCTGATAGCGGTTCAAATGAGCTTTTGAATATTTTGCTGTAAAAGGTCAATCTTGCATAGAAGATAGAGAGTTGTTCTTTTGGTATTAGTTGTCTGCTGTTCAAAAGAGAGATGTGTGTTTCAGTGCAGAATTCCCTAGAAGTTTTCAAGGAGGTATCAAATCTTTTCCTGGTTTCTATGCAATTTGTCTTACATCATTTTGTGTTTCTCAGTTGATTTTAAAGAATTGTATTGAAGAATGCAAGTTCCCTCCAGAACCAGATGCAATTTGTCGATATCAGCAATGCCATGGCCACTCCAAAATCCAAATATTTTTTACAGACCCAGACTTTAAGGTAAATTTTTAGTTTAAAAGGGTTTGGGAAATAAAACCTTTTTGCTCTATTTTCTTTTGTTTTTATTTAAAGATGTTAAATTCGTACTATTTCTTGACATCAGGGTTTTATCCGTATTACTTGCTGTCAGCAATGTAGAGTGGAGTTTCATATCAGCTGTTGGAAAAAGTTAAAAACAGCAAACTACAGTGATAAAAATGATAAGGTAAGAACTGTGTCAAACTATAAACATTTTGTTTTTTCTTTTTCTTGGGTCAAGATTATAGCATTCCTTTGGTTTCTGAGAAGTGCAGTGCTAGAGCCTGATGTTTCACCCGCGTGACAGTGGCAGGAGGAGAGACAGGAAAGAGGAGTCTCTTGCTAAATTATCTGACATGCAAGTGTGGGTAAAGCTTGCTGTTGTCAAGCGAAGAAAGACCTGTCTGTGTGAAGGCTTTGTATGCTTAGCCTGTTTCTATATACATACAGGGAATAACAGGTATATGCCACAGATCTAGGATCTTTTTGTTTTGCAGCCCTTGCTGTGTCAGCTGTCACTTGCTTTCCTTATCCAGTAAGAGTTTAGGACTGTGCTAGCTTTAATTACCTTGGTCACCTCAAATTAAGAAACTGTAATCTGTATAAGAATGTAGATTTTGTATGAATTTAAACATCTTTGTTGTGTGCATCATTTTCTCCTACAGGATTTTCTTCAAGAACTGTGTTTCACTCCTGATTGTACAGGCCTTATTTCAAAAATAGTTATTTTCAGTTCTTCGGGTTTGGTGAAATGTGAAGTAAGTAAATGTTCACATAAAATATGAAAATAATCTTTAAAATATTTGCTCTGGTAAAGGAGGTAAGGTGAAGATGAGAATGTAACTACAAACTGATAAATCATACACTATTTTAACTACAGAATCTGAGCATTATTTAGAAATATTAATTACCTGTTCTTCTGGTGGAGTAGGCTTTACTTTATGTTATTGAGTAGAAATGTCATGGATGGATACTGTAGTTTTGGTTTATGTTTCATTTGCGCGACATGAAAGGAACTCTGTTAGTTTAACTTAAGAGATGATCTTGCTAAATGAAATAACACTGTTGGTAGAGTGCTTTTACCCTCTACAGAGTCACAGCAAGATGGATATTTTTTCACAGAGCAATATTGATCTGTGAGAAGCAAAAAAAAGATTGTAGCTTGCTTCCTGCCCACCAGCAAAGCAAAACAGCCTCCAGTTCTTCCTGACTTTGTGTTATCTTTCAACCTAGCTTTTCTGCAGATGAAGGAATGTTGCTATACACCAGGTTATAGCAGTAGAAGATAAGTTTAGGTAGACCTTCATGAGGCTTATGTAGGCTGCATGATCTCTTTCATAGAATCACTTTTACTGCTTTCCAAAGCATCAAATGTTCCTTGGTTTTCAGTACAGCAATGTTGCACTGTAACTCAAATTTAATTAATATGATGTCACTTATTTTGCTAGTTTGAACAAAAAATCACAAAAACCAAGGAACCACCAAGAGCCAGTATTAAACAGAAATGTTCAAGGTAAGCTCTCTACTGTTTAAAAATAAGTTGAATCAGTTTGAGAACAAAACAGTTTTCTCTAGGATTGGTTTTCATGCCTTTTTAAGAATTGTTAAACTACCACAAATACTGCACAAAGCTATTCTTGCCCCTTGCCTCTGATAAACTAAAAAGTCCAGTAAAAAACATAATGATCCAATTATAAAAGCATTTAATTAACTTGTAAAAGAAGATGCAGAGCTGCAGATTTATAACATGAGCACAGGAGGGCATTAATTGGTATTGCTGACTAAATTATTGGTAGCTCTCTAGTGGTCATACAGTTCTTTAAAAGCAACATTTTCAGTTTGGCCACAGGAAACTGTTTTCAAATATACAGGATGTGAGTTGATGCAAATCTGATTTCCACACCCCTCTGTATTGAGAGATAAATTATCCATTCCACCATTGACTTCCCAGCAATTTAAACCAATAGCTTTTGAATATAAACTGCTGCAGTCTCGTTTAAGTATTTATACCTGAAACCTAATTTCATTGTGAAATCTGCGGGCAGAAAAGTAACATTTTTGGGAAAGTGGGATTTGAAGGCTGCGTGCAGAATGCGGCGACTGCTTTTTTGGTTTTGCTCTCTGTACATGTCTCATTCGTGCTAAGATACTTAGCAATCAGAAAACTAAAAGAAGGGGTGTCTGTAATTCTTCTTAATGCGTTGTCTTCATTTCACTCAAATTTCAGTGCATGTGTGTCTGGATTAGAATACCACTTCTGTTTTCAGTCTGAAATTGCAAGCATCGTTCTATTCCTTCCCCTTGCGAGAGGGAAGAAATTCGGCAAGATTTTTAGCTGGATGGGAAGAGGTATCGCTGTGTGGCCTGAGTTCAACACCACTGTTCCACAGAATTTACTATCTAACCAGCTTTGTGTGACTATTTAGAAAGTGTAAATAAGAACTATGTATAATGGTACTACTTCAGTTGTTGATGCACGTACTGTTGACGTAACTGAGTAACTGAGTTTACACTTTTTGGTCAAGTGAGTTTTATAAATAATCAGGAGTCATGCTGAGAGGATAGGCAAAACTGATCTTTAAACGTTAAGGAAATCAAATGTTAATATTTGGTTCAAAATACTGAGCTATAAATTAACAAAAAAACCCTAATAGTATTTAATTTAATCCTCATTTAGACATCTTTAATGGGAGTAAAAATTATTGCTTCTTGAGGATATTTTTACACTTCATCTTTATGAAACTTTTATGAAATTTTGTGGTCTCTTAACTTGTAAATGAAAATTGGCTTTATTATATTTGTACTTTTCAGCATAGTATTTTTTTAGTAGGCTAAATCTTATAGCTATTGTAAAACATGAAAAATACCTGAGATGTGCCTAATTACTTTGACACTTTACCTCAACTAACGTTAGGCTCACCGCTTAATCGCTTTTCTCAGTCTTAGGAAGTTAAAAATGAAACAAGAAAAAAAATTACGAAGAAAACGTGCACGAGAAGAGGCACAGAATTCTGCTAAAAAGAAAATAGAAGAAAACCAGATGGGAAACGAACCATCTCAACACAGTGATCACAGTGGTATGTGGAACTATAGGCTATTGTTCAAAGTTATCATGACATAGTATAGATAAGCATTCTGAATGTCCTAAGTCAAATTATGGCAGAATACTAATATTGAACATAATCCCCCTTTTAAAAAATTGCATTTTTACTTAAGATTACTTTTATTTCAGTTCTGTTTTAAATTTCTGAGTAACTGCAAGATGTTAGTGTATGGTTAAGTTCCTTGTAGAAAACTTTATTTTGCTGGTTCATGAAGAAGCAGCCTGAAGCGGGCGAAGGCTCAAATTCCAAGTTAATCTATTTAAAAGTGGTTTCAGAAAAAGCTTTATCCCCAACAAGTTAGGACACTGCTACGGGGGGTGGGGGAGGCGGGAATGTACTGCACCTCCAGTAAAGAAAGAACAGTATTCTAACTGCACAAGCTCCAGAGACTTGAAAAGCATATTTCACAGGATTGGGGAAAATAAAGTAGTTCCACCTATAAGTGTGTAGTCAGTCAATGCTTCAGCTTTTGTGTTCAGTTACGTTGGCCTGCAGCATTCTGTATTTCAGAGGTGTGAACTTCCACTGCCTTTTGCTTTAGGGCAAGCTACAGTGCAAAGAAAAATGGGTGATGGGTTTTTTTGTTTTGTTTTTTTAAATTTTTGTCTGTATTATTAACTTTAAAATAGTGCTCACGTCAATTTGCTTGTAGAATTTCATATTAAATACTTTGAGGGCACTTTTTCATGCCATACTCTGAGTTCTCCAGAACAGAATCACAGAATGGTAGCGTTGGAAAGGACCTTCAGAAATCATCTAGTCTAAACGCCCTGCCAAACCAGGTTCACCTAGAGCAGTTTGGACAGGAATGCATCCAGGCAGGTTTTGAGTATCTCCAGAGAAGGAGACTCCACAACCTCTGTTCCAGTTCCTGTTCCAGTGTTCTGCCACCCTCAAAGTAAAGAATTTTTTCTTCATGTTGAGATGGAATTTCCTGTGTTCCAGTTTGTGCCCATTGCCCCTTGTCTTATTGCTGGGCTCCACTGAAACAAGTCTGGCCCCATTTTCTTCACACCCACCTTTTAGATATTTATAAGCACTGATGACATCCCCTCTCAGTCTTCTCTTCTCCAGGCTAAACAGACCCACCTCATTCAGCAGTGGACCCACATTTTCCCTCGTCTTCCTTTTGCTACTGATGTACTTGAAGAAGCCCTTCTTACTGTCCTTGACATCCTTTGCCAGGTTTAATTCTGAGTGGGCCTTAGCCTCCCTCATTGCATCCTTGCACACTCTTGACAGCGTTCCTGTGTTTCTCCCAAGTGGCAAGTCCCTTTTTCCACGTTCTGTAAACTTCCTTCTTCCATTTGAGTTTTTCCAGAAGCTCCTTGCTCATCCATCCTTGCCATCCCTTTCCTGCCTCCTTTGCTTGATTTCTTGCTCATAGGGACGCACTGATCTTGAGCTTGGAGGAAGTGGTGCTTGAATATTAACCAGCTCTCTCGGAGAGAGGCTCTTCTAGAGCCTTAATCCATGGATTCCTCCAAGCAGGTCTTCAAAGAGGCCAAAGTCAGCTCTCCTGAGCTCCAGGGTTGCAATTTTACTTTTTGCCCTGCTTCTTCCACGCAGGATCCTGAACTCCACCATCTCGTAGTCAGTGCAGCCTAGGCTACCCCCAGCCTTCACGTCTCCAGCTAGTCCTTCTTAGTTTGTTAGCACAAGGTCCAGCAGCGCGCCTGTCCTCCCTGGTTCTTCCGCCACCTGTGTCAAAAGTTATCACCAGTGCTCTGCAGAAACCTCCTGGACTGTGTGTGCCTGGCATTCCAGTCAGGCGAGCTATCCCACCATGTCTCTGTAGTTGCAATGAGATTGTGGCCCTGTGACCGCACACAGACCTCTAGTTCTTCCTGCTTATTCCCCATGCTGCGTGCATTGGTGGACAGGCATTTCAGAGAGGTAATCCAGCATGCACATTTCCCTGGAGGGGTGCAAGAGGATCCACCATAGCCATACGTGCTCTTGAGGTGGCTGGCGTTATGGGTCTTGTCTTGGGAGTCAGCTGAGGAACATTTGTCACTGCTCTGGTTCAGTGGCATATCTGGCACTTTAAAAAGCTCTCGGGTGCTAATCCTTTTAGGTTTTTTTCCTTAACTGTTTTGTTTCAGAGCGGTCCCTTCCATTAGCACCGTAGATTACTATTCTTGCATCCATGTGGTTTTCTAAAATTAAGTTCCGCTGACTTTGTATTATGGTTTTTTGAAGTCTAGGCTATCTCCTTTCCTATGGCTTATCTTTAGTTCTGATCCTTGGATCCACTGCAGGTCACTTAGGTGCATGTATGTGACGTGACTGTCCTAAATGCCCTTAAAACTTGTAAGAACTAAAAATGCCTTTGGTGTGACAAAAACACTCACCCTGAAGTACTGTGGGGAAAAGCTGAGACACTGATGCAGGAATATGACAACATGGAGCAACTTAACGCAGTTCTGCAAAAATCTATGTGTTGATGTTGGTCAACCTTTTTAATTTGTCCTGAGTTAAATCTGCAATAAAATTGAAGTCTTACATGTCTTTGGAGACAAGCTATCTGTTACCCTGGGTTTTTTTCACTTGGGGAAATTTCATGAGGAAATCTTTCAAAAAAACCCCATCTAGCTTCCCAAACTGAGAGGTTGAGATGCCAGTTTCAGTGGAGAACTAGATCACAAAGGGGTTTTTTTGGTTTGTTTTATTAGCAGCCATAGCTACCTTTAAATAAGAACAAAACTGCTTGTAAATTGGAGGGGAGTGCAAGTGAGAGGAGCACTTGTTTGTGTGCACATTTGTAAGATACGGAGGTTGTTAATGCAGACTCCTGCAGGATAAACTCAGCCGTGGCTTTTACCTGTAGTTCATTGAATCTGTTAGCATGCTTGGAACTATTTGTGTTACAGTGCTTAATTATTCTAGGTGTAATATGTAGTGCTTTATTTTCAAAAAATTCTTTTCAGATCTACATCTTCTGGCTATAGTTACTGTCAGTTAAGCTCTGAAAGTGGCATTCTATAAATGTGTGGTCTTGAAGAATAATGCAAGGTGAAGGCTGATATGAGCCAGTAATCTTTTTCACTCTTGTTCCACAAAGAACCAGTGACAGGGTCAGGGCAAAGATTCGCTGCTAGGTGTATGCTCTGCGTTCAGAAGTGTGCCTTTGCTCTGAGAACTGATGGTTGGGGGAATTCTGTCTCTCCATTACAGCTGGCATGCAGCCCACCCATAAATCTGTGTAGACAATTGCTTGAAGCTAGTATTATTGGCAAGTAATTGTATTTATTTCTTTCTGGAACCTAGTTAAGGTGCTAAGGATTGTTTCTTTGTGTAAACCAGATTTGAAACAATGTTGTATTAAATTCATAATGCTAAGGTCAGTTTATATGAAAAGTTATATATTCTCTAACTTTCAGTGTTGCAATAAAGCAAATAGTTAAAAACACCACTTAGTGCAAATTATCTGTACCTTAAAGTTGATGTTTTTAGTTGTGGTAAACAGACATGAAATCTTGTTTTGTTTGTTTGTTTTAAATCCCGTTATAGGTTACGTTCAGGATTTATATGCTGGTGATCGAGTCCTGCAGCACATCAGTCGAAATGCTGAGCAAATAAAAACAGCTGTTCGTGATGCTTCCAAACTATTAAAGGAATTACTTTCATGGTTTGTAATCAATGAAGAGGATTACACGTCATATTCCAGAACTAGTAGCATGTCACGTGAAGTGATGGAGCAGCTCATCAGTTACTTAATTCAGGAAAAAAACAGAGTAAAAACAAGAGGTTTTATCTATGTGCTGAGCGAGCTGGAAGAAGTGGATCCCAAATTACACAAGTGGCTGAAACATCTTAACAACTTGGGTAGGCTGTATGTTTATGTAATAGCAGAAGACTTTACCCTGTTTACAGATGAAAAGATAACCTCCCCATTTTCCAGTCTTGTTTTCTTAACGTTAATAATTTAGTTGATTTTTAGCCAGTGTCTCTAGAGAAAGAAGTATGAGACCATTGGTAACACTGGAACAACCTCTCTTGTCTATGCAAAAAAGCATTTGAATGTGGGCAGGTCTTTGTCCGTGTAAGAACGAGAAAATTGAACAGATTTATTTCTTTAACATCTTTAAATTGCAGAATAGTCTTAAATGATAATATTTGTATAATTAATTTGTTTCTGAAAAGTAAATCACGGTGGGGTTTTTGTCGTAAAAATTCAGCTGACTTTATAACTTGGAAGTAATTTAACTTGGTGATCTTTGGTAGTGTTGCCTTGCTCTGCAATTTCTTCAGTTTCCTATTGAATTTATAATTGCATGAAGGTAGAAGTTTGTCTTTGCAAGGCAAAATGGTCATAAGATGCCAAAACGAGATCTGGGTTCTTAATTCTATTCTGTTGTATCAATATCCTTGTCGGAATTTATATAGATTTATTATACAAATAATAATTTGTTGTTGAGTAAAACATAGAAACTCTATTTATCATTTTTGTTTGCATTTTCAAGATACTAAAGGTTTTACATAATCTGTTTCAGCTACTGTGTTTCTAGAACGAATTGTTCCTCTTTGAAGAGGAATATCACACTGTAAGCACTAGAACTGTGAAGCCAGAATGAAATGTAGTTGGTTTTCATCTCTTTTAGGTCTGACCGCTACAAAGAATTTTCTCCTTCAATACGGACAATTTTTAAAAGAGCTTGACCTTTCTATTTTAACCACACTGTGGAACGAGAAGTATGGTAGTAAATTTGACTATGTGACAACTAGTTCTGAAGACAAAGAAATTCATGATTATTTCTTAAAACCACCCCTAGAGAAAACCCGTTGTTTTATATGGCTCTTAGAAGACAACAGAGAAAATTTTCCATGTCTTCATCAAGCGTTAGATGAATTCTTTGATAAAATGGGTAAGTATGTAAAGGTCGTCATTCTTACAAGCACTGTATTTTGTCTGGTTTTACACCACATTTGGCTGAAATGTAATGGCTGTAAATGGCTGAAACCTCAGCAAACTACTAACCACCTCATTACATGGGATATTCCATGTTCAGGGCTTAAAAGGCAATGTGGCCTCAAAAATCAAGCTGCTCTCTTTTAGGTGACATTCTGCTGTTATGTTTTATATGCCACAACCAGCATGTGAGTTTACCTTTAAGCGTATAAGGTGCCCAGCCCTAATGAGTACTGTCTTTCAGTTTACGCATAAAGATTCTGCAGCTACAATCTCTGAGATGCTTTGGTGATATTTGATAAAGGATTAAATTATTACTACTATAATTTCATAGCTCACAATTGTTAAGTTACCTAAAATATTACTATTCCTGTTTATGAATACAACTTTTTTATCCTTTCAATAGATGACCCTACCATTATATTAAAGAAGCAAGGAAATGAAAATATATCAGTAAGTAAACTTAATGTGTCCTTGGTAAAAGCTCAGCAACAAGTATAAGTGTGGTGTTTTAAAAATGTGCAAAAGTGAACAGAGACGTGCATCTATTGGTTTATTTTACATCATGATCCTTCAGACCTGATTAGAGATTTTCGCTTTTGTTTTCTCATCTGCCAGCCTCCCCTTTTTCTTCAGGCATTTGAAGACTGCGTACTGTTTTCCTAAACTTCTATCAGTAGAATACTTGTTTAGGGTTTTCTCTCTAGTTAAAACACAAACCAATGAGGTACCTTTTAGATTATAAGCATTTCAAGGATGCAGATGAGGAAGTTGTAGTGGAAGTGGATGAGGGTTTACTGATATGCTGTATCACCCCCTTTGGATGGGGAAAAGAAGGCAAATAAGGTGCATGGGAATAGTATTTACATATTACTTGATAACAGAAGTTTGGTATTAACTTTAAAAAAAAAAAAGTCTCTCTAAAAGTATCCTTGGGGAATTAAAAAAAAAAAAATAAAAAAATTACACGATTTAGAGAGACACTTTATTAACTGCTGTATCTGCATATTTACCATGACAACTGAACTTAAAGCGTGATTCTTCCATGAGTGTGCTTAACTTGAATCTGCATAATTTTGGACACTAATTGTACTGTGCATTTTACAGTCCAACAAATTGGAAGGTAGTGTAACCCAGCTTTACCTTCAGTTGTCATTAAATTGTAAGGCTAGGAATGTTACGTTTGTTCTGCTAACAAGCAAAGTAAATTTGAAGTGAGTTAGACATATTTTCCATTTTTTCATTACAATTTATAGGTGCTTTTTAGATTCAACCCATGAGTCTTAAACTGTTACGTCGTTCTGAATCACTTTTTGATTAGTATCTTAATTAAAATCTATTCTAATTGGCAGAAGTATATTAGGTATTTTGGTTAATTATGTGTTTGAGGCACTGTCATTTAAAATTATTCTAGCCTACAGATAAATTTATCTGTACAAACCCAAGATTTACTTTTGATGCAGAATAAATCTTCAGAGTTAATGAATTAATATGTGACTTAAGGTGTGAAATCCTTTGCTTTTTTGTTTCATGAATTGGAAATGCAAGAATGAAATGAAAGCCATTAGAATAAAACTATTTTTGTTCCAATGTTACTTATACCCTAAAATAAAATCTTAGTAAGTTACTGTTAGTATAGTTATGTTAATCTATAATCAGTCCTATTAAAAAAGTGAAGATGCATATTAGTTACTTCATCACTGTGTTTCTTAGAAAATTGAAGTGACCAGAACATTTGAGAATCCTGTTAGCTTCTTGTTCCCCACATGAAACTGCATTGTGTCACAGCTACTTAAGTATGCAATTTCAGCTGTAAGTAATGAGTAAGCATCTGAAATACTACAATAATAGAATATTCTGTTTTTAAAAAAATAATGTTCTATGTGTTTAAAGAGGAAAATGATGAAAAGGAACAAAATGGATAAAGTCTTGCACAGCTGTTTCTTTCTGTGTTTTCCAGCTGGGATGGAGTGGAGAGGGGGAAGATTGCATGCTTAACGTTGCAAATTGTGCTGGTCAAACCAGAATGAGGATTTTAATATGAAACTTCTTAAAATTTACATGCTGGTTTTGGAAATGCATCATAATTTTATTCTGAGGAAAAAAAGCCAGTGACTTTATTTTTTCTGTTTCAGACTAATGGTATCAAAGTTAAAAACAAAAACAGGAAGAAGAACTCAAAAGACTTGAAGGTCAGTAACTTTTTAGCTGTTTACTAAAGTTTTGGGGTTTGTTTTTTTAAGAATTTCTGGTATTGAGATGTATAGAGGCTGTTTTCCTAAATACCTTGTTGAGACTCATTCTTGAAGCAGTTTTTCCAGAAGTTATTTATGGATAACTTTGGCTCTGACTGGATACCAATACCCTTGGTCTACCTGCTATCTTAATTCTAAATGACTCTTTTGATCTTAATTTGCCATATGGGAAAATGTGAATACAGTATGCTGACTGCACTATGTAATTAATACTTTATGCTCTATTTATTTTTTTTTTGTACTGGCAAATGGCAAATTTGGAGAAAGACACTTTACCAGTCATTTTGAGAGAGAAAAATATATCCTTACACCTCATGAAATAGATCTAAAATGACATCTTTAACTGTCTTTTCTGAGAGTTTTTATGGACGTATCAGTGACTAAAGGTGCAAGTGTTCCATTTATTGCTCAGAAAAATGTTAGTTGTTCAGTATTTTATATATTTTGTTAGGAATAATATCCTACCTGAAACTTATACTGTCTTTTGCCTCGCTTTTCTAGGATTTTGCTTTATTGAAAGCTTCAGATAAAATAATTTTTGTTTCTTCCATGCCCCCACCTTTTTATAGTTTTAATAGAATTTCAGGAGTAAACTTAAGATTTTTCTTTTTTTTTTTTTACTCCTGTTCTCATCAGCCAGCTTACTCTTTTTCTGACTTGGATGCATTTATACAAGTCTGTGTGTTTCTAAAGGTCTTAGATAATAAAAATTAAAAGACAACTAAAACACATGCAATGGTGAACATTAGAATAACAGGTGTCATATTAAAACCATGTGGAACTAGGGATAACTCAGACTGTCTTGGAGTAAAATTATTAAAACTTGAAGGCTGTCAAATGTAAAGGAAGAGATTCCTAGAAAGTCAGTGGATGCGCAGCCCAGTGGAAAGAATGTATACAAAAGTCTTAACAAAGTGAAGCTGTAATGTTGTTTGTTTTTTAATCCAAGCTCAGTGAAAAATCAGGCACATCTAGACATTTGATGAAACTGTAAAAAAAGAGGGAGGTTGTGCTGAATATCCCAATTTCTTTTTCCAAAATGAGTTCTGAAGAAGAAATTAATAATTTTAAATTAAGAACTTCCTTGCTATGGTTAGCACTGACAATTGTACTTACAAGTTTTGCAGTTCATAATATGGCATCTGAACATGATAAAGATACCAGACAAGGTTCATTGTAAATAAATTACACATAGTCTTTACAGTGGATCATTTTGCATACGCTTTTGTGAGATAAAAAAATAATAATCTGTTTTTAATTAGCCTATTTTAGTATTATCCAGTGGAGTTAGTACAGCACCACGAGAAGAAGATAAATTTATAGAAGAAAATACTTTGTAAGTACCATCATGCGTCTTTGCTTTTTATTGTCCAAACTCTGAATTGCTTTGCAGGTACTAGAGAAGACAGTCTTAGAAACACCAAGTCTGGGTTAACATCTAAGTGGTTTTGGTATGAGCTTGGATAGAGCCATTACTTCTCTGCTTCTAGGACAGGTGTCAGGGGTGTTAGAATTTTAAAGATATTAACAGTGTAGGAAGTAACCAAATGGTTGCCAGGCTGCAGCCCAATACGTCTTCTAGGCCAAGAGCTATTCTTTCAAGTAAGATCTTACTTGCTTTGTGTTCCATTTTAATGTAGGAAGAAACTAGTTGATAAATTTATACGTACTCCGTCAATCGCAATTGAATTTAGCAATCCACACCACATCAAGCAACCTGTGGTGTTGAATTGGGGTAATCTGTAGTGCATTAGGTAGAATTTGTGTGTTAATCAGAAGTCAAACGCTTGTATTCGGAGCCCAGTTTTGCTGTTGCTTATAGATGTGAAAGAGCTACGCCTTATGCTTATTAGTTAGTGGCAGGCCAGTTAATAAGTTTAGCAGTTAAGTGTTTTGGGTATAGTATTTATTCTGCTTGTTTAAAAAAAAGTTTGCTATTGGGGTATATTTTTAGCACGATGTAGTTACTATGCAGTATACTGCATTCAGTATATGTGAAAAATCCAGTTCTTTTCAGATATAAGAATTATTGTTCATATGTACTATTTATTTCTTTCTTCTCTTTTTTTTTTTTCTTTTTGTTGCTACAGAGATTTTACAAATGTTTATGAACCATTTGTAATCCCAGAATGTCTTCGGGGGCAACTAGAGGAATTTGAAGCTCTCTATGAGGTTTCAAATAGTAACAGTTATCAAAGACTTATAGATGATATCCCAGATCAAACCTGTGAAAGCTTATATGAGTATGTATATGTTTCTGTGCTTAGCAGTTTAAAGGGTTTAATATTACTTCATAATTTTAATAACGTATTAAGTCCAGTATTTGATTCCTGGTGCTCTGGTATATGTATGGTACATAACGGTATGTACTAATGTTTTGAAATAGTTGCATGTTTTTAATAAGATGTGGACAAGCAAGAGTATTACAGAAAATTTTTGGGCTTGGCTAGAACACCATCTTCCAAATGATTGTTCTAGAGGTTCTTTGCTTTTAAGTATTACTGTGAAAATACGTGTGGAATACGATTTTAGAATTACATGAAAAAACTTTGATTAATAATGACAACTCTTTTTTTTTTCTTTTTTTAAAGATATTTTTCTCAAATCTTGGAAGAACATGGCCCTATGGAAATTAATAATAAATTATTAGTTGGGGAATATGAACATTTCCCTGAAGAAGCTCGAAAGATTGTAGAAGATGAAGGTGGTCTGAAATCTTTCCTTATGAAATCCCTTCGTTTCATTATGGTGGATAATATTATTGGTTTAAGACAACATGCAGTTCTTTTTAAGGAAAATACAAACAAAAATGAGACCGGAGATAACGAAGAAGAAAATAATATAGTTTGTGACGTGCAAGAAAATTCTTCCCAGAGGAAGCTACAGTTAAATCCAGCTGCTAAGGAATTCAAGCCACAGTCTTACCCTAAGCAACCCCATATATCCACATCTACTGACTCAACAAGTTATGAGACTTCACAATATTTGCCCTGGTCTTTTCCTGCTTCATGTGAACCCGTGCATTCTTTGCGTAGTGAGAATATTGATACCATAGAAAATGAGTCGTCGTTTTCGGACATTTTACTAAAGTGCTTTGATTCTCAAAATCCTGGTATATTTTTGCCTCAGACTTTGTGGGGTTATCAATATGGTAGAATATTGCCAGTGCCTTCTCAAATGCCTCTCATGTCAAATGTTGCAGGGGAACCTAATTATATTTATGCTGACAATATAGCTCATCAGGGTAATGACGAA
This sequence comes from Chionis minor, assembly GCA_013398295.1. NCBI lineage: Eukaryota > Metazoa > Chordata > Aves > Charadriiformes > Chionidae > Chionis > Chionis minor. Next base: position 269,289 of record VZSF01008207.1, read on the forward strand.
TTGGCAATTTCAGGCAGAAAATACGTCTTCAGCAGTTTTACACCAACTGAAACAGAAACATACAAAGACCCTCAGTGCCAATGGGAGAACTCGGATAACGCGCTTTGTGAAGATAGTTCTGCTCTTGCAAATGGTACAAACGAAGCTGAATATGGTATACAGGTTATTAAGACAGAAAAAGTAAGCAGAGGTATACCTGTAATGAAAAACAGTCCTCATACAAGGATGATAGCTGTTCAGGTAAGAAATTAAAACAGAACAGTGATAAACAACAGTGTTGAGCACTGGAAAGTGCAACTCCTTTTTGAATGATTTGACCCAGGATCAAAGGAGGAAACTGGTGCACATCACTTTAAACTTTGCTTTAGAGGTTAAGCAAAGTCCTTCCTTAACCTTCCATCATTTTTGGTCTTGTAATTTGTTCGGTGATTTGTTTTAACTTTCACAATATTTGCGGATTTAGATAATATGTACATTCTGACAGTTGTTGGCTGATGCTTCCCTTGTGCTCTTACAGTGACAGCCCAGCTGTAGCGTGAGGTCAGGGGCAAACTCCCTTATGTTTTTCTTTTCCCTCCTGAAGTAAAAAAAAACAAAAAAAACAAACCCAAACTGGAAGTTTCTCTACAGGCAGAGGAAGCGTTGCTGAATGCCTTGAAAGGGGCAGAGCACACAGCTGAACAGAAGAGAGGCTGGAGCGTTCACTCTTTAATGGCACCCCAGAGTTAGATCAACACACACCACTCATGAAAACGCACTTCCAGTAACAGAGGCAGACAATGGTCACATCCACATTTGTTACAGAAAACATTTTGGATTAAGATGCCAGGTTTTCAGAGTTATGGACATGGCAGTTTCACACATCTGTTCATGATATCTAAGATGCTAAAGGGATTGCTGGGGAGGAGTTCATCATCTTTATTTGTTTCTTGTCATTAAGGGAGGAATAGCTGTTGATGGCTGTGAGATTTAGTTGTCTTTTTATTATTGCTTTCTATATTGGGAAAATATGAGCATGTTTTTTCAAACTTGTTTTGTGTAAAAAAAAAAAAAAAAAAAAAAAAAAAAAAAACAACCAAACTTTTCTTCACTTTAAATCTTTCCTGAGCACTTGATGAAGTTAGTTTCCCATTAGTCTTGGCAGATGAATTTTGTCACGTGGCTGACTGGGCTTTTAAAATGCTATTTCTGTTTGGTTCTTGAACACATGCATCAAAAAGATAACAGAAGAGGCAATGATTTTCAGTGTAGTGAATTCTGGTTAGCAGAGATCTAAAGAGCCCTAGGCAACAGCTATGTTTCTGCTTGCAGAACGTTTCAGCTACGTTCTTGCTTGTGGTAGAGCAAGGCATTTAACACTATCTGACCGTGATTTTTTTTAATAGCCTATTAGAAAGGTAACATCATAAACTGGATCTTTAATGTGTTGCATGATTAGATATTTAACCTTAGTTCTTTCGGTAAGTCTTTGATGGGTGGCATTAGAGGAAAACAAGGAGGGACTCTGAAGTTCATGGAATCTTGTCCCTTCTAAGTAGAGGCGCTTACATAATAGATCTTGAGTTTAGGAGGAGCCACAAAACACAGCTCATCCGCAAGCTGTCAGGTGCTGGTTTTGCAAATCTTAAGTTTTCAGACATTTAGAACGCAGCTGTGTTTAAAGACTTTGAGAACTCTTCTGAATATAAATGCTTCATGGTCAATTAAACTAGGGAAAGACGATGACAAAAAAGTGCTTTCATTATAGATTGAAGTCCATTTCCGAAACACCTCCATAATTTCTTTTTACATTGTAGATAGACCTACTTCATAAAGTAGTAGGATTTGTAAAACTGTAGGTGAGGTACCAAAGCTCCAAAACAGAGCTGACCTACTAGTTGCATGTATAAACTGGAAAGCTTTTTAATCAGCTAATGATTCTTTGTATTCTAGGTAAATCGTGAAGTAGCTGATAGAGAAACCAATACCTTGCCTTTTCATCCATTTGAAATGCAACAAGTAAGTGATCTGCATATTTGTTTATATTTCTCATGCAGAACGTTAAAGGAATGCCCAAAAGTTTAGTAGTAAAAAGATAAAGGTGCTCTGAAAATGACATGTCTTAACAGGTATTTTTTATTTTGGTTTGGTTGGGGGAGAGAGGTGTGTGTGACTCGTGGTTTAGTGGTTTGGGTGTTGTTTTTTGGGGTTCTTGCCCCTTTCCTTTGTCTTGGGCTGTATTCTGTGATGTCCTTGGAGACTTCACGTAGGGCCCACAAAAGGAGGTTTTGAAGCTTTGTTCCGTAGCTATTCAGATGTTGGAGTATGTTCTCGGGAAATTGAGTATTTCCTCTCCAAAAATCTTAAGGTTTGATTTAAATACTCCCATTTGGGCATGTAGAGAGCTCAGACTGAGGTTGATGGTAGTCTTGTGTCTGTACAAGGAGATAAGTGAGTGGCCTTTGAACTCATCATATTCCATTCGTGGTAAGACATGAAAGTTCATTTCCTCAGCTGGATTTAAACTGTTATACAACTTTCTCTGAAACACCCCCCCCCACACAAACAAGCAAACCAAAAAAACCCACCCCAGACACACTGAAGACTTTGAATCAAAACTGACAGCAACTGTTGCTTTTAGATGCCATGACTGTTTGCTGCCCTCTGGTAACAGATATCAGATTGGTTTTTATCACATTCATTTTCAGGGAGATATTCTACGCATGGAGAAAGAACATCAGGTGTTAAAAGAACAACTTAAAGAAGCACAGGAAAAATATGAACAGTTACAAAGCCGAAGCTCAGAGGAAATCAGTGCTTTAAAAGAGCTCCTAAAAAAAAGTGTCGAGGAGACAGAGGTAATGTCTTTATTCATGCAACAGTGGGACAATCTGCAGTGGCTCACAAGATTGGCTGTAATTGATCAACAGTATTTTTTGAAACTTGACTGACGATCCTCATTGCTGTGAAGTCTGACTCGGCAAACCTCACGGTCTTTGTGCGTCATTATCCTTCGAACACACTTAAACACACAGGATATTGGTTACTTCCATCTAGTGGATAGATAGTGGTTTTGGTTCAACCTGAGAACAAGAAAAGCACTACGCTGCTGACTCTTTCCTCCTTCTTGATTTGACAGGGTTTCTAACATGCTTTATTTCCTTAAAAATGTTTGAGAGCAAGAGGAGTAGTGCCCAAACAACACTATGAGCCTGTCACCACTTCAACTGGATTAGTTTTACAGTTAAAGCTGTAGATGCTTTTTATTTATACAGGCTACCATTTGCCAACATGAAAAGGAATTTTTCCATTTAAAAAGAGATACATTATTCAGGTGAAACCAAAGCCATCTTTCCCTGTCCCCCTTCTCTTTAATCATCAGTAAGATGGGGCCTGTCATTCAATCTCAGTTTAATGTATGTTTTCCTTTCAGTGGTGTGTTGGAGTAACCGCACGCACTGCAGCTTGAGAGCTCCTGAGCTCTCGCTTTACCATTGGCTGCGAGTAGCCAGGCAGGCTTTCATATAAGGGATGATGGAGTCTCACATCTGGGGTTTTTTTGCATGAATATTTGGTAAAAATGTGAGTTCAAAAAGTTTTGAGCTGAAAGCATGGCTGATCGACTCTGCTATGGGCATTGTAGGCACTTTTTAAAAAATATTTTTGTATATTTCCCAGTGGTGCATTGATGCTACCTCCTTTTTTTAAGCAGTTATGGCAGCCATAAGACTCACTGCAGTCTCGCTCTGTTATGAATTGTAACTTCCCAGTTGTTGGTACTGATAGAACTTTATCAGTACTGATTTTGAGCTGGATTTTGAGTTGGATTTCAGTATGTGTTTGCATGTGACACCGTGGAACTGGGTTTCTTCTTTTAGCTGACTGCAAAACAGGGTCCCAAGTGTTTTGAAGCCAAGTAAATGAGGTGTGCAGATTATGGGGGGAAAGCGTTTGAGTATGTTGCCCATGCTAAACACCTGAACTAACAGTAAACTAAGCACTAGTAAAACTCTGTTACTGTAACTTTCACAAAAATATTCACTTTTGATCATAAATATCAGCAATCTGCTCTAACTTGCATTTGAATAAAATAGTATTTTCAGAAAGAATGTTGTCTTTCTGCTTTTAGGTATCAAAGAATGAACTGGACTGGCTTAATCAAGACTTAGAAATAAAAGTGAAAAAATGGCAGCAGGAGAAAAAAGAAAATCAAGATAACTTAAAAGCACTGAGGAACACAGCTAAAAAGCATACAGATAGCAATGATAGGTACTAATTTTATATACAGATTTACATTACTTACTTTCCCTTTCCTTGATTTTTTTTTTTTTTTTTTCCTAAAAGCAGCAGTAAGTATAGTTATTTCTGATAGACTCTAAGTTCCAGTATCTGTTGATTCCAAGATATATGCAGAGTAAAAATGTGAACTTCTTGCACTGGGTATGTCATTCTGAAATGAGTTAAATGCAATTCTTGGATTACAGCTGCTGTTAATAGGATCTGCATAAAGTGTTATTTAACCTAATTAACAAATACTACTCCATCACTATTTAAGATCTTCCCATCCTTTAGATCTGCACTGCTTTTTCACTTTTCTCCTTTGTGACTTACCATTGCTTCCTCATTGTGCTCCTTTTACTGCATTGTGATTAGCTTTAAATTTTCATTTCCATTTTCATTCTTCCTTCTTCCGTTGTACAATCAACCCAGCCGAACTCTGGTCTGCATCTGTTTTTCTTACACGCTTTTTGTCTGTTCTGCCACACGGCCTCCCTGAGGGTCATCCAAGGATGCAGGTTTCCTTCTTTTCTAGTTCTGTCGCTCGTTTCTCAGATTCAAGTAAAACTGCAAGAACTGCGTAACTGCATGTATCTACGGTGGGCTTTTATTACCCATCCTTCACCCTAAACCAGAAGTGTGCAGGGCTTTCCGTGGAACTCAAATCAATAATATCAATGTATGAATCCCATTACAACACCGTGTGTGGCAAACCCAGCTGTTCCCCTGGCAGTGAGCTCTCCTGGCTACGGAGGAGCAAGAATCAACTTCAGTCAACTTCTAGCACAGTCAACAAGCATCTGTGACAACACGTCACTGAGGCACTGAAAAATAAATTGTGGGTCATTTGATGAAGTATTATCGGTAGCTTTTCCCAAGACATTCTAAACACTTCAGAAATCTTTAAGTAACCTAATCATTGGCTGTGTAACCAGCTAGACATTATATCACAGTAACAGGCTGCTTTCTTGTTTTGATTTTTTTTGCAAGTTACAGGTAAACATTTAAAATAGCTTCTGGATAACTGATGAAACTGACTTAGCAATAACTTTTCTAATCAGATTTGACAATTCCTACTGTATTTTTAATGTTCTTTCTCAGTTTACAGACCTGAGAAGACTTCTGTTCTTGAATGCTCTTGTATTATCTTTAGTCTGAGTAGTTTGGGACAAATGTCTCTTGAAAAATCATTGGCCTGCTTTTATATTAGTTAGTGCTTCATTAGGAATACGTTTAAACGCACTTAAGTATTAAACTGCACTTAAACCATGCAGATTGTCACTGCTGCATAATTGGCTCTGTTGTAGAGGAACATGTCACCTATTTGATTATGAACACTTTTCAGAACAAGGTTAATAAATGTTTGATTACTCTAGGTATTTGAAGACCATTGATGAGAAGGAAAAGCAGTACAATGTATATTTAAATACATGTCTCGAGACCAGGTAAAACTTGTACCCTTCAGCAATATTTACATTTTTCTACTGACTACTTGTTATTGGAGTTGTCTGCTTCACTCTGGGTGAAAGTTTAGAAAAAAATAAGCGCTTTAACCTATATCTCTTGTTCTCAGTAAGTTTACTTTTACCTACCCTAAGTAAATATTCTTTTATTTTAAATATCTAGAATAATAGAAATCTGGGTTTTCAAAATAGTGTCATACGTTTCCCTTGATTATATGATACTGTGTTCTAGAACACACGTTAGAAGTTGGGTGTGGTACAGACATACCGAACTGTTGTACGTAGCTTTGGATCTCTGCACACTTATAGTCCTAAATGTATATAAGGTTATCTAAAAGTTACTGTTTTCTAAAAGTTATTCATTTGCACATAGTGTAAAGTCAAGGTTTCATTTATGTATACATTCTTTATACATGTGATCGGGCTCAGAACAAGACTTGCACGACCCCAGCAGTCAAACTCCTGTCAGCTTTTTAGGTTGCACAGTGAAATGAGGTTAAGGAATGCCAGGGTTGTGTCCATGGACCCCCCAGCGTGGCTACACGAGGGCAATACTGTACCTGAAGGCACAGGCTGTACAATGTAAATGGAGATGCGTGGCTCTGAACAAGAGAGGAGGAATAGATTGTAGAAAACCTCTAAAACGCTATAAATTTTAAATACTACTCTGTTGTAAATGCTGCTCAAGTATTTAACTTCTTTTTATTTCACAGTAATAAACTTGCTAACGAGAAACTAAAATTGGAAGAGCTTATAAAAAAGAGTCAAGATGACTGCCAAGAGTGTGTGAAAAGAGCTGTTAAAGCAGAGGTACAAACAAAAAAAAATCTTAAAACGCTTTTGCTAGAGCTTGGATCATTTGTGCTGATAATAGGTGGGGAAGATAACTGGTGAAGTCTTTTCTAACAACGTACTGTTTCAATAGCATTTAAAACTTTTCATAAGGGTCTATAAAAAGTGGTAATCAAATATTGACAAGTGCTGTTCATGATGTTATCCTGCAAAACTTGCAGATCATCAAGGCACGTTATTGACCAGTATTAAAAGTGCACAAAATTCGGGGCACGTAATGTTGCCCCAAACAAAATTCAACTAGTAATTCAGTTTTATACTTATCCTTGCTATTCATTAGTAAGAATTAACGATACGAACATAAAAAACCGCCTTCTTAAAAGTCATGGTTAGTGAATATATAAATACTTCTGTATCTGGTAGAATCGGAATGCAACAACTGACTTAAGTATTTCACTGAAAGGAGAGGAGTACTGATAAATACCAAGATTTTCTCTAAAGCAGTATCTTTTATACTGCAAATGCTTTGAATATCATGAACAATTCTCCCTTCTTAAGAAGGGCTTGAAGGCTGTCTTATCTGTAGTAGGATTCTGTAAAAAGATTAGATTGCTGGTCCACATTAGTCTTCAACTGTGGAGTATTAAAAAAGCTGCCTTAATTGCTTAAAGTAAGTGTGTGTGTGTATATTTTTATATATGTATATGATAAGTTGCAAATGGAACATTAATGGAAGCTTTCTACTGTTAGTTGAAGTGAACGTAGCCTTTTTATCCTCCCAAAGGCCTGTCAGGGCTGTTAATTCCACTGGAAATTCCACACTGTAGGAACCGTGTGTGTGTGTGTGTTGTACTCTGTATCATCAAACTATTGTTTCAGATACTTATTAAAATCTATTTTGGGGTTTTATTCCTTGTGCTCCTGCAGTGCTTTTACTGCACATTTTTGGGGTTTTTTTACACAGTTATGTTTTGTTACAGATATCAGTACTCAAAAACTGGAAGGAGACTGAAGTATATAAGCTAAATGGCATTGTTGCCAATGCAGAAGCAAATCTCAAGATGTTGAAGTCACTGAGCAGGTATGGAGAGTTTGCACCGGAAGTTTCAGTACTACTTGTTGCTAAGTACAAGTAACTGCTAAATGTTTAGTCACGATCATTTAGACAGATCAGTTTTGCTCACAAAGGGACGCTAGCCTGAAAGGTGCATAGAAACATCATAGTTAAATACGGCTTTCCTGAAGCTAAATTTCCTCTTAGTCTTAAATCACCAAGACGTGTGATACTTCAGCAGGAGCAAGGTTCTTGTAAAACAAACTCTTTCTTAGCTGGGGAAGATTACAGTTATTCCTGCATAGTACCACTGGCTGCAATGTAAATAGAAAAGCATGCAACAAAACTACTGGGCATACAACAACATTATTTTCTTCCTTACAAGGAACTACATTAGACCTTGGTGTTACCTTTCTAAAAAACTTAGACCATCTTCCCTTTCCCTGTCTTTATGTTGCTGCAAAATACTAACTCACATTTGAGGAGTCTACTTTTAAGATTGGATAGCATCTAAGTACCAGTAATTTAACTGATTTTAACTTAAAATTGCTTGAAGTCTAACTGTGATTTAGTTGGTAGGGGAAGGAACTGTACTAAAACCATTGGTATTAAACAAAAATAATGGGAATGTTGGATTTTAACTGATAATCTTGAATACTTCAGCAGCTCAGCTTCAGCCGCACCTATGTTGAAGTCACAGATTGATTCTTGGGAAGTATTTATTTCAAATGTAAAGAAACAACTGGAAAAAGTAGAGGTAAGCTTTAATTCCTCTTAACAAGCTTTAAGTTGAACTTTGGAAATTAAACCAGAATAAGTACTTGCAATAATCTTGCATTCCTTTTTTTAAAACACTGGTAGCTTGTCCTCTAAGGACAAGCTGACCTGCATTTTCTTTAATAACAAAAGAAAGATACAGTTTTAAGTACTTAAAGTATAGTTAAATTAGAATGAGTATCTTCAGTTCTATAATGGCCAAGATCTGCCCTTTATACACTTGCTTCAAATTGGGTCCCATATTAACAAGTCTGGTTCTTTTGTATTTTTTGAACCTTAGAAATCCGTGCCACTTCTTTAAAAATAACAGAAAACTCTCTGAAAGGTTAAGATGTGAAATGTCTAGGCTGAGTTTTAAGAACTAGAAAGGGTTTCTCAAACCTTTTCAAGCATCAGCTCAAGTACTTAAATACAGTTCTATGTAACTATAGCAAACAGTAGCCTTATGTCTTTGTTTGAAAGGCCTGGTATCTTTGGTTTGCAAAAAAGTAGCTATGTTAATGCCATTTTAAATAAGGAGCGAGCTTTAGTTAATGCTGATGTGGAGGATATTTTGCTTTCCTTCTGCAGGCTGAGTATGAAGAAAAAATTCAGACGGTGGAAAAAGGTTTACGGATCTGCCTCGCTAAAACAGAAGCCGTGGATCTTCCTTCTCCTCCCAACGTCTTGGTTTGTATCTTATATTTGATTGGACTTTGTTAAGAAGTTCTTCAAGTTTGCATTGGTATGGCTATCTGCTATAGGACATGTACGTGAAGAACTCGAAGACAAAATAATCTGGCGTTCCATACATCCAGGTGATTTTCAAAAGGAAAAGGTGACTGCCGGTTAGCATGATGAAGTCCAGTGACAGGCACATCCTGAAGTCCTTTGAGAGGCTTAAAATGTTTAACTTTAAAATGCTTCACGTGCTGTAGCAGCAAAATCCATAGGTTCAAGGCCCCATTACACCCACATGTGTCACTGATTACGAATACCACAATCAACTTCCAGTCATATCTGTTAATGAACCAGAGGGAGTATAGCCATTTATGGAAATGCATCTGTAATGACTACATCCCAGATAAATACTATTTAAAACCACTTTCTCATGGGCCAGCAGTTCTACAGATGCGTTGCTCAAATTGTGTCAGTTACTTCCGAACCCTGTGACTGTTCCTGGTGCAAGGACGGAGTCAGCGTAAGTCAACGTTCCTTGAACCGTTCCTCAGCCAGTGGTGGGGAGACACGTGACAGCGATAAAATACCGGCAGCCAGGCCAGCTGCAGCCGCGGTGCAGCCAGCCTACCTGCTGCCATTCCCAGCACGATGATGGTGAAACTAAAAGCGGGGCACACAGGGCCGTGCCTAGTCCTGAAGACAAACAGCAGCCAGAAACGACGGGACCCGGGTCAGTTTGGTGTGAGGGGAGAAAGGGTTCAGTTGTCTCTCAAAATAGGGGAGGTAATTGACCCAGTAAGTAAAACGCGTTTATAGTGCACACACAAATGAAATCCCGGAATTCATTGAAGATGCCACTCAACTGTTTACTATATTCTCTGCGGAAAGTAACATTTTTCCTTTTGTTTGTTTTTGGTATAATTTAGCTACAAGGCTCTGTTCTAATACTGTGTATTTCTGATTGTTTTTCTGGACTTGTACAAGTAATAATTAACGCTTATGCTCTCCTGCATACCTTTTCTTCCCCACTTATTTCTAGGTATCTGCTTTCTACTTACTAGCACAGAACTCTTAAGAATACGTAGATAACTTTGTTACCATTCTTAGTTTACCATCAATTTACAGGTTGGGAAAGAGCAATTTTTGAGCGTCTTGTTCTGCATTCGGTATCTATTTTTACTGCAGTAATACCAGAGTAACATTTTAGAAGACCGATCTGTAATTCTTTCAGCTTTGAGAGGACTTTAATAGGCAAATAGTGAGCTCAAATGAAAAAGACTTGATGAAAGCTCTTTTTCTCCCTGTTTAATTCCATTAATTAATTGAATGCCTTTATATTGAATGCCTGAGGTAAAACATCATTTCAAAAACGTGTTAAACTAAAGAACACAGAACACGAACCAGTAGGTTTGACTATGCAGAAGTGTAGAATTTTAGGTCTGTGTGTTAGAAAGCAACCTTCCCAGAGCAGTCGAGTGCTGAAACAAATAGCAGACACAGGGTCAAACAACTGAACTTATTTTAAGGAGTTTGTTCTTTCCATTTATGGAAAAGCGTCGTTAGACGTCTGATGACTATAGCTGAGGTGTTTGTTTAAAAAAAAAAAAAAAATTACACTGGACTATATAGAGTTTATGTAATCCATTAAAAGCAGTGAATTTTGTATGTTCAAATTGACAGCACTTACTTAAAGCACTTGTGTTTCTACCACAAACTTCAAGCTATACTTTTGTACAACTCACAGCTGTCCAACAGCCATACATGCTTTAGCAAAGCAAGAATAAGTTAAAGGAACAATTTCCATCTATGCTCTCCTATTTAATCCTGTTTCAAACAGGTCATCTGTATGTAGTACATATTAAAGAGCACCTTCGTGCCGTATTTTTACCCAGGTAAAGCAAATTAAGATAAATGGATATGACATCCGGTTCCTTAGTATGACCGAACGTGTTATAGTTCGTATTGCAAATGTTTGAGAGTTCTGCTCAATTTATTCTAATCCATCTTTTTCCTGCGAAACCTGTTTATTTCCTAGGCAAAACAAGGCAGACCTCCCATCCGTGACCCAGCCATTGTCATGTATTCCTCTGCATCTGCACGTCCTAATTTACTTCCTGCATTTTCAAGTTCTGAAGATCCAGGTCCAACACACGCTTTGTTTAATACACAGGCCGGAGTTAAGCCGGCATATGCAAGTTCTAAGTCTTGTTCTGCAAGTGGTGGGTCAATGAAAACACACTCCAAACCTCTGGAAGGATCATATTCTGATAAAGTTTCGGCAACTTGCCCATCAGGGATTTCTGGAAGTAATACTCAGAATGTCCAGCAAAGCCAGAACCAGCGAGATGACTCGCCTGTACAACAACGGCCTTCTGGACTTCCAAACAACAAAATCCCTCCAAAAACATTTGAAAACATTATTGCGCGTCTACAGAGTATATTCCCAAACTATAGCAGGTGTGTTTATTGATGTGCGTAATGTTATGCTGGGTAGCAGAAATTCTGAACGTCCAATGACAAAATATAAAAAGAACTGATTTCTTAGCAGATGGCTTCTGTTTCATGAGAACAGTAATATTAGTTGCTCCCCTCCCTCCCCTCCCATTCAGAGACATTCCTTAAGGGAATAGACATATGGTGTTGGCTTATGTGTTTTGATGTTTTCCCAATTAGAACCACGAGCAAATAAAATAATAGTAATAACAGTAATAACGGAGGGGGTTATGATTAAGGTAGCTAGATCCTAGTTTATTTGGAGGTACGGGAAGGTATTTGGAGGTATCTGCTGCTGTGAATGGAAGCTGCAGTGTTCCCTAATGCTGATCACAGCCATAATATTGCCAGTCAGTAATCATGTCTTTTTTTTTTTTTTTCTCCCCCCTTCAGTTCAGCCTTTACTAGCTTCATAAAAGATGTACAAAGAAGAAATGGGAATACATTGTCAGGTCTGAGCTTAGATGAAATTCTAAGCAGAGTGACAGATCTCATTCTGGACCAGCAAAGTAAGGTACTGTGGTGTACAGAGACGCTGCCTTTTCCACTGTGCATCCCTGACAGAGGGAACAGGGCAGCACAGTCCAGAAAAGAACACAAACTCTCCTCTGCTGTCAAGCTCTGAAATACAAACTTGCTCAAAATTCTTTTTCGATACCTGTCTAGGCACCACCTCCAACAGGGAGAGCTGTGACGTCAGTATCCTCTGCTTCAGCAGCACAGGCTGGAACTCGGAGTCGGGAAGTACCTGCAGGAGAAAATGTGCCCAGCCCACCCAAGGCAACTCCTGCGCATAAAAACGCCTCGAGTAAAAATTCATCTCAGCCAAATCTCCAACCGTGGGGAAATGTTGGAGCGATACCTAAATCTAAATGGAAAAAACTGGACCGTAGAGTAAGTGCTCTGCTCTTTCAATGAATGTGAAGTAACTGCCGTGTACTTCTTGTAAGGCAGGAAATAATCCAAGTATTGCTGAAAAAAAATGACTTGTTCATTTTGTGTACAAAAGCTTAAATATACTTGGTTAAAATCAGTAACATTAATTTATTAGAATTTGCTGATAAATTGTTGCCAGCTTTCAAATAACTTAACATTTTATGTATAGGCCTCCAGTGATGATCCTTGCATAATATGTTGTGATGAACTAAGCCGAGACTTGTGTGAGCTGGAATGTGGGCATCATTTTCACAGAGAAGTAAGGATTTTTTTGTTCTTGGCACTTAGGTGCAAATGTTTACGAACTCCGTTCAGTTTATGCCATTGTTTCACTTTCTAAAAGTAACCCTCCTCCCCCTTACCCTTCAGTGCTTAAAGACCAGTGCACAATTCTCTTTTACATACTTTGTACACCAAGACTTGCTGTGTATGCGGTCTTGCTGTGTCTGAAAGTTTCCAGTTTTAATTTTTAATTTAAATGACAATTCCCTATAAACCCTGCATTTACCACCTGAGAGCAGTTGCATGTATAACTTCATGTAGCGAGAAAGTCAGAATTATGTTAGAGTAACTTGGTACTTCTGTCTGTGACCATTGCTCATTACCTTATTTGCTTACTGATGATTTGTTATTGCAGAGTAGCTACAAATGTAAATTGATAAAGGCAGCATCAGAACTGGAGAACGGTTTTCTAACTGCAAATTTTAGTAACATAGAACATCTTGGAAAAATTGCTTACCTATTAATGCCAATTATTAACATACTTAGTCTGGCACAGAGAGTTCAGCTTGTTTCTTCAACATCATCTTCCTCTTCTTGCAGTGCATTAGAACATGGCTTAAGCAACATTCAAGTACCTGCCCTATCTGCCGCGTTCATGCCCTGTTACCTGAAGACTTCCCTGAGCTTCCTGCACGCAACAAATATTGATTTGAACATGTTATAATAAGATGCAAAGCGGTTGCAGAATAACCACCGTGATAAGGAACAGAAACGTGATGCCTAGAAAGAGGCAGAACCCTGGTTTTATTGAAAATGGTAGCAGGAGTTTAGGCTGATTCGGTATTTAATACTTCGCATTAAACCACAAGACATTGGTACTGCCATGGCCCCTGCAGAATCAAGTGAGCACACTCCAAGATCCAGCACTTGTCCTGGCTGCTGCCTAAATGTGTGACGCCGATGTAGTTCAGAGGCCAGTAGCACACACAACTGGTAGCGTGTTTGGTTTTTTTGGCTACAGGATATTTAATCTACCACATCTGCTTTTATCAAAGGATGGTGCATAATTCCTGTAAACAGGGGACTTCCGTTCAGAGCTAACGCCACACTGAAAATAAATTCTAATATCAAACGAGGTGATGTGAAGGACAGACAAGCAGAATTTGGAACAACCAAGACATTGCCTTCCTCTGGCATAAACAATGACAAGTTAACTGCAGGATTCAAATTGGACTCGTTGTGATCAGCATGAATGCAGTTCACAGAATTTGCAGCTCCCTTCTCTGCACAAATCCATAGCTGATAATTCAAATTGTTGAAATAATGACTTAGTAATATTTTGAAGCAAGAATTCTTCAGTATCCATGTGATTCTTTCTGTTTGCATATCATTGAGTTGGGGTACTACAGCTCAGTTCTTTAATCTTGAAATATGGTTTGAATTTTCCTCATCACTGAAGAGCTGACCTGTTTCATTCAGAATTTCAGGATTTTTATTTTTTTATTTTTGATGAAGCAACACTGCATCTGTATTCTGTGTGTGAATGTATTCTGTACCTCATGCTGCTGATAAACAAACAGCTGTAAGAACAGGTGTCCTACTGCTTTAAAAGTCTGGGCTTGCCAGAGCACCTTCGTCACTGTAAAATTTGTCTCAAGTAGCCAAAAGACCAGGACTAGAGTGTGTACAGCTTAACCACTCTGAAAATGGAGCGTGACTGTTGTTTGGGTACAAGCAGTATTACATTGATTGTATGAGATTAAGTTAGCTAATGCTAGGGATCATTTCCCCCAAGTGAGTATGTATCCTCCAGATAAAGTTTTCAACTATTCTGTTATTAATCAGTATATTAATCAGCACTTGGATCAAAAATAAAATTACTCCTGCAGCTGATGTGGGGTTTTTGTGTAATATTTTTCCTAAGTCTGAGTTATTGGTGAGTAATCTACTGTATACTAGAGAGCCAAGGCCCCTCAGGCCTGAAGAAGGAGGTACTGCGCTGCTCACCATCACAGCATTTGCAGCCTTTACAGCTGCCCTGATTTTCTTGGGGTAGGGGATACGTACGTGCCGTCTTCCCAGCTTTCCACACAAGCAGCTGGGGACACTGTTCCGGCGCAGAGGCATCCTTGACCTGCTAAGCAGTGGCAAAGCAGTCCCACATGTGCCAGAGGTTCTCCAAATACAACGTAATGTGCCTTGGGGTAAGAAGGACGAACTGGCTGCGGAAACGGGTAAGAAAGAACTGATATTTCTGTTACAGACGTTTGGTTGCTATCAGCCAATCTTCTTCTTCCTCTACCCACGGCACAGACAGGACCCCGAGTTCCCAGAGAAGCAAGGTAAGTTTTGATCTATGTCCTGTTTCCCTGACTCGGCGGAGCTGGAAGGCTTTTAGCGATTCACAGCTTTACAAAGGAATCGTTAGAGCAGAGAAGCCGCCGGCCCGTCAGTGCAGGGGGAGAGGAGAGGGGCAGCTGCGCGGGCTGTGGTGCTGCACCAGGGCAGCTGCTCTGCCGCGGGGCTGGCCCGGGGCCGGAGGAACGCCAGTCCGTCTCGCTGAAGAACTTTGAAAGCGGGAGGTGACAGCGCGACTTCGAGCAGCAGGTGGCACTCTTGTAACGTCGTGGAGACCAGAAAGAGTCGCTTCCGTTTTCCCAAAAACCATCCTGTGTGATTTCCTGATCTTAGAGAACGGTTAAGTTCTTGTAAAGAGCTCCCCCCCCGACATTGAAATAAAAAAAGTCCATGTTTATTCCTAAAATACAGGTGATACAGAACCAGGACCAAATCTAGAATTACATTTTCCTGCTTGGCAATGCGGCTGGATAAAACTGAAGGAAATTTATTTTTTGGCCATTTTCTTAACTGTCTTTTCAAGTTATCTTTACACTTAGACTTTATATAACACTTTATATATATTAACCTGCCTCCACCCCCCATAATAGTGTATGGAAAATTCACAATTAGAAAGAAATGAGGGCTGTTCTAGTTACTTAAAACATCAAAATCTACAACCTGTTTGTGTTGGGAAGGTTATTTCTTGCTGAAAGAGTTCCTTAAAGTGTTTGTAACTATACATCTTAAAGTATATTTACATTAACTTATTCCTTTCCCGGCATTTACATTTGTACTTTAAGGTGAACAAGTGACAACATTAACCCACCTAATTAAAAAGAGGGGCTGGGGAGTGGCTTTTTGTATAGTGACAAGTCATCTCCTAAAGGCAGAAGGTGCCACAGCATAGACGTTTTTTAATGCTGTTTCTCCACTGCTTCTAGAGCCTGCCCTCAGCCCTTCAGTGGTGCTATTTGTCACAGGACAGGTATTTTTTTAACATTAAAACTGACCTGTAGAAGTCTGGAGAAGGGACAAGGGTATAATGCAAAGAAGTGGTATATTCTCAACCTAAAAACTTCTGATGGGTCTTTTTCAGAGCTATTTTACAGAAATAGCAAAGCTAAAATTAAGGGCATTTTTTTTTTCTAATGCAGGGGAGAGCCCAAGGAAAAACCACGTGCAACAAACCAACTTCAGGTGGAAGCACTCTTCCAATACAGATATGTATTCCCCATTGGACCAAAATACACTTGGTGTTATTTTACCTCATCATTCATTTTCCACCACTTATTTCCCATTCATCTTAAAATAGTCACCCCACACTGCCACCTTGCATTGTTGTAGCACCATTTATTACACTTTCAAAGCCACTATTCAGTATTTTATTCTGAGTCCCATACCTTCACCCCTGTATACGTATACCATGTATAATAGGACTTACTAGGTTTAAGAGGTCTTCAAAGGACTTTGGAACAAGTATTACAAAATGACATAAGGAAACTTCCAACGTATTTCTACAACTTGTAAAAATATACAGAATCCTTCCTTCAGGCTTTGTCTGAGAAAAACTGCAGAAAAGATGGTTGTGGAAGGTAGATACCTGATGAAGCTGTCTGGCCAGATCCAGGCACATCGGCTACGGCAAGGCAGGCACAGCCTTACCAGGATTTAGAGAGAACTGAAAGCACAACTACCTGCAGGAACAAGTCAGTGATGTGTTTTCAGATAAAGGAAGACATGGATAAAATTTCACTTTGCCTCTGAAGAATGTCGTCCTTTTTCAGTAAAGCCTTAAGTGATTCTCCTCTGGCTGTTTACATCCTGCAGAGCTTCAGCGGGAAGTTCTCTGTGATGAGATGATCATCGTGCAGAAGGACAACAATGTTAACTTCAAACTCTGGAAGAAGAGGGGGTAAAAATAAAAAAAAAAGTCTGACTCTGGATTCCAAGAGCAGGATGAGAGGCAGGCACTTCCTGCTCTCAGGTGCAGCACTTCACAGGCTCTTCCACACCATTTCATCCACTGCTTGGATTTTCCTAGGGCCAGGATGAACCTGGTGCTCCAGGCAGATCCTCATCACCGCCATCCCAGACCTTGGGCCACACCTAGAGAACCTTGGCCTGTTTTAGTCTTTGGGATTCCCCTGGAATTATGTCTGTATCACTGAGAAACTACGACATACACTCTCCTGGACACAACAGGCAGAGTTCAGACAGCTAGGATTAAAACGTTTTGGGAAAGATACCTCACATTTAGAAGTATAGAAGTGGCAGAGTTAGGGAACAGACTCCTTCCCTGCTGTCAGCATGCAATGTGGCCACAGAATCCTGTGTTATGTGTGGCCTTAGGAAATTAAAATACAACATACTTGCAAACTATGAGAAAAAATTTCAAAAGAAAAATCTACTCTATTGTGTTGTTCGAAACCAAAAGTCAGTATCAGATTTCTAATCAATCCTAAATGGAGACAGAATACAAAGACAGGTAGAGTCAATAAACGAAGGAAACCAGAGATCCAAATAAACTGAAAGCAACTGTCCTTTTTTAGAATCTTCATAACTATATTAAGACTGTTCTTATAAAAAGAAGTAGATACTATGCTAACAGTAGCTGTTTGTCACTGTAAATTACTATTCAATGGCTTGAAATGGCAAAAAGAGAAGAATATTATTTTGGGGGAAATCACTGTACATAGCAAGTGCAAAAATGCTCCTTGGGGAAACAGATAAACAAGTAGGCAAAGCTGGAAAACTAGTTGTGCCCGTTTGTCCAAGACAGCAGAAAAGTAGGAGGGGCTTCAGTTGGGAAGGAACCTACAGGCAGGGACTCATAGATTCAATCTGATACAGTAAAATAACTAAAAAAACCAAAAAAACCCCATAACAGATTCCGGCAGGACGAAGGGAGAAAAGCAGCCTAGCAAACAGAATTTTTGTGGTAATTATTTGAGATGTGAGAAAAATCTTAAATTTCAGGTGTTTGTTAAGGAAAATGTTGGATTTTGTCAGCAATAAGCAGGAAGAAGCAGCTGGTGTAGATCAAGAAAAGCCAAGTCTAACCAGCCTAACCTGAGTCTGTGCAGCAGGAGAATGGGGAACAAAAAGGAGAGGGAGTGGAAAGAGGGGTTTTTGCTGTGGTGATGAAAAGAAGGAAGGGGTCATTTTGGCATTCTATTCTTGGGCTATTACTCAAGTGTTTAATTACACATAATTTTTTGGCAGAATAACATTACTTCTCCTGGCCTTTTACCATAGAATTCTATTAGTCAGAAGCAGCTTAATAGCGGCTCAACTGTTTTTAGTCAGAAGTATTTGGGCTGTATGAAATACAGCAGACTGCAATCCTCTTCAGGAAACATCTACAGGGAAGCAGGTGGACACCCTTGCTTCTTCTTGCAGTGCTGACAGCGATTTATCCCGTTACCTGCCAGAAGCTAAAGTGAAACTAGAAACTTCTCTCAGACGAAAGACGCCAACACAGCATCAAGTCCAGTGCACTTACCGACTTTGAAGTTTGTTGTTTCCAGGGTAGGGCAGGTGAACAACCGGGGAAACACCATGTAGATAGGAATTGGGAGGCCCCTGCAGACATCCCCATCAGCAATCTGAATATTCTGTATTTCTGTGGCGTCTCTGGCATAACCTTCCGCGCACCCTGGTGAAAGTGGGAAATTCAGAGGGAGAAGACAGAAAGGGAAAGAGAGAAGAGAAGGCAGTGGCCAAAATTTAAAACAAAGATACACCAGGGCTGGGACAGAGGTATGTGTGGGCAAACCATTTTGCCCTTTGACCTGCAAGTTTTTCACATTAGCATTCTGAGTTCAGAACCTCAGAGGTTATTTAAATCAATGTTTGGACTGTTCTAGCTTGCGAAGCGATTTTTTTTGCAAGTCTTTTTTACTGTATGGTGTTTGACAGTCTTTCCTATTCAAGCTGAAAGAGCCCAAGTGGTAATTAGTGCAGTCTATACACATTCTGTTCACAGAGAAACTTACCGCAGGTTTCCACACGCACTAACTGCAGCTCAATACTTTTAACTGCAGCCTCTGCATTCTCCACCACCAGCTCCCCTGTCAGTGGCTGTGTAATGATACAGTTTGTAGAACTGAGATGACCTCTGATGAGAAATTTTGGAAGTGAAGCTCTCTGAAAACATGGGGAGGGGAGAGAAGAAGACACAACTGTAAAAACAGACTAAGAAAAAAGTACCTTCTAGAAAGACAGTTTTCAAAATATGTAGGAAACCCCAAAAAGTTGCAAAGTTAAGAAAGTTCAGAAATGCCTCACGTAACTTAAATAATATAACTCTTTAAATATGCATCCTTATGCAGATGCATTAAGATATCTCTTACTACCCTCCCCCCTGACATGCATCCCCCCTACTCATTCCACACACAGGAGCCTTTTTCCTGGGATGAAAGGACAAAACTTGGCTATTAGGCTATTACAATTAATCCAGAAGCCAGGAACTGCATGGTGAAGGAGGTAGGCTGGCAGGAACTAAGAGGACGGTCAAGTGAAGGCCGCTGGCAGCACTGTAGAGAACTGCATTCTGGTCCCATTTTGTTACGGGTTACAATATAGACTATCGTTTCAGTGATTTTCCCACCCTTTTACATTTCTCTCCCCTGGCTGCTACTGGGAGGGAAGAGAGGCATATAGAAATCTTCGTTTAATGCAAGATGTAGCGTACTGCTTATGTACCAAGATATCACTTAAGGATAATTAACTAGGAGCTTAATTTGAATACAGCATCACACTTAACTTTTAAAATTTTCCGAGCAAGTATGTTTCCTGTATTTTAAGGAAAGCACAGTAAGAATAGCTGATTGAGGATGACAATCTCTAAATCAGTTTCCGTAAAAGACCAAAGCGGGGGTTTTGCTCCCCTTGCCCTCCCCTTTTTCAGGCCAGCAGGAATCACGGAGACTCTCTGCCAGCAGAGAAACTCATATGCCAGAAGCTCCAGTTACACGTCAAGTTCCAGCAGGAGGCACAGTGAAACAGTCAAGTTTTCTACCCACATCTTCAGCTCTCATCTTCAACATCCAACTTTCTTCAAACTCTTTGAGCATCCTGCTCTAGCCTTCCCCTTCTTTTGCAAGCCTTATTCTTCTCTCCCTCCTTAATTTTTTTGTTATTGACATCTTTGATGTTAGCCCCCACCTTCCAACCATCTGTTCCAACTTGCTTGTGGTGTTGGCTTTCCTTGCCCCTGTAACTGATTTTCCCTTCTTCCAAACCAACTCTTGTCGCAAACTTTTTTTCTCCCGATCTATTTGCTTTGCTTCTTAGGCCTGGCTGCCAGTAGCAATGGCAGAAAAGTTCTCCTCAGCTCCTGTTTAGACTGTTTCACTCAGACACCCAACACCTCTGTAGAATTTAGCAGTTCCACTCAAAACAAATCTTTGGGGGAAATAAAAAGAGAGGAATTTTCACATGTTTAGTAAACGTGACCTCACCTGGGTATTTTCTCCTAACTTAAGTAACAGAAGTTACGTCCCTGACAAAACCACCCTATGAAATACTGCGTCCTAATAATGTATCAGTAAAATGCTTTTTTTATTGCATGATCCCTAGCAGGTTCTTCTCCTCACCACTATTAGTAAACAGAGTTGCTTCCCTGCTTCATAGGAACATCATATGGCTCTCCCCCAAAGTATAGTGGTTGGAACCAAAGAGACAGAGATAAAAGGAACTTGCAGAACAAGAACTCGAGGCCATTCTCCTCAATCCTAGTCTATGAGACTTTTTTTAAAGGTATTATTTCCCCTAGAGCCTTACTGCTCTTACCAGTAATCTTTATATTTTCATCCTAGCTAGGTCTTCTCTCATAGGACGTATCATTTACATTCTGTTTCATAATCCCCCAAAAATGAGAATCAAAAACATAAGAGCAAATCTGTCCTGGTTTTTAATCTAACCTCTTTGTGCTTTTTGCTTGGCTACTGCAAAACTCCTAATCAGTTTTCTAGTAGTCTACCAGAAACTGTAGCTCTGTCCCAATCTCCAGACAAGCAGAGAATCAAAATTTTAATATTTTAACTATACCAATACAGTGACTTTTTCTACTAGCCCACCAAGTAGTCACTTCAGACCCATACATTTTTCTGAGACAGGGAGAGGAATAAATGAAAATAATATTTAAAAAAAAAAAAGCCACTGCTTGTACTAACATACACATCCAATACCATTCTTTAGACAGCTCCACAACTAAATATCAAGATCTGCTGGACCAGACATGTCAGAAATTTTAGAACCCACTTTTGTGGTTATGTACTAGAAAGAGAGAAAGGCACCGGGTCTGCTATTAAACTTAAGATGGAGCTTTTAATAGAGACTTTTTTAAGATGTACACCACTGGGCCTCTGCTAAGCCAACGAGTAGAGTACCAAGATACAGAAGAGAAAGAAGAAACAGAAAATAACTTATATGGAAACATGGAAGAGCAGACTGCTGAGAGCTTAGTATTTAGCAGTAGTCTCAAAAGTAATTTTACCACCAAGAACAGTTATTATATCCTTGTATTTGGAAATTTGGAAAAACACATGCTTTCAGTGTGCAGCAGTCTCCAGAGACATGAGAGGCTGCTGGGCATAACCTGCTCATCCTCTAACTCAGCTGGATTTAGAGCTCAGCCGTGACAGCTGGTTGGTTTTCTACAATCATCTCCTCCATGCTGAAGAATGGTCTATTCCCACATGCAGAAAGTCAATCAAAGGTAGGAAGAGTCCTGCATGGATGAACAGGATGCTACCGATAAAATCATAAAAAGAAAGAATACAGAAGATGGAAGTAGGGTCAGGTGACCCAGAAGGAACATAAAAACACTATCCAAGTGTGCAGGGCTGGTTTTGGGAAAACCAAAGCCCACCTGGAGTTAAATCAAGAGACGTGCTGGGCAACAAAAAGGGGTATCTACAAGTCTACCAGCTACAAAAGGAAGATGAGGGTAAATGTCAGCCTGCTACTGAATACCACAGGGGACCTAGTGACAAAAGACATGAAAAAGACAGAGGTCCTCAACGTCTTCTCTGCCTGAGACTCTGCTGATCAGACTTGCCTTCAGGAATCCCAGGCCTCTGCAACCACAGGGAAAGTCTGGAGCAAAGAGTAGTTATCCTTGGCAGAGAAGGAGCAGGTTAGAGAACATGTAAACAGACGGATAAACACAAGTCCATGGGACCTCATGGGACACATCCACAAGTGCTGAGGAAGCTGTCCCGTGTCGCTGTGAGGCCAATCTTGATTACCTTTGAAAGGCTGTCATGAACAAAGAAGGTTCCTGAGGAATGCAAGATAGCAAATGTCACTCATCTTCAGTTAGGAGGATCCAAGGAACTATAGCCTTGTCAGCCTTGCTTCAATCCCTGGGAAAGCAATGGAGCAAACGACCCCAAAAGTCATTTCCAAACATACAAAAGGACAAGAAAGTGACTGGAAGCAGTCAGCACAGATTTATGAAAACAAAATCAGGCTTAACCAACCTGATGGCCTTCTATGACAAAATGCCTAGCTGGGGGACAAACAGAGAGCAGTGGATACTGTTTTTGTTGGCTTCAGCACTGTTTTATATACTGTGTCTGCTAACAACCTCACTGACAAACTGCTGGGAGTACAGGCTAGACGTACAGCTTAGACACTGAGGTAGACTGAGTGTCAGGTAGACAGCCTGAGGGAGGTAGACAGCCTGAACTGCTGGACTCAAAGGTTTGTGATTAGTAACACGAAGTCCAGCTGAAGGCCAGTCACTAGTGGTGTTCACCAGTGACTGGGGTCAATACTGGAGTCAATATTACTTCACATCTTCAGTGATGGTTTGGATGATGGGACAGAGTTCTTCCTCAGCAAGTCTGCAGATAATACAAAATCAGAAGGAGTGGTTGGTGAACCAGATAGTTCCTTCACCTGGACCTCAACAGGCTGGACAAATGGGCCTACAGCATCCTGAGCTGCATTAGACAGTGCTGCCAACAGGTTGAGGGAGGCGATTCTACCCATTTCTTCAGCACTGGTAAGACAAAACTGGGCATAACGTGTCCAATTCAGAACTTCCTGGTACAAGAAACACAGACTTACTGGAGCAAGTCCAGCCTTTGCTGGATTTGGCCACAAAGACTTAACAACTTAAGAGCATGTGGCATAGGAAAAGAGGCTGAGAGCTGGGATTGTTCACTCTGCAGAACAGAAGGCTCAGGGAGACTTTATCAATATGTATAAATACCTGCTGGGAAGGAGTAAAGAAGATGGAGTCAAACTCCTCAGTGGTATCTAGTGAAAGGACAAGAGGCCACGGAAACAAATCAAAATAAAGGAAAT
>VZSF01008207.1:292971-311497 GCA_013398295.1 Chionis minor
GACAAATGGGCCTACAGCATCCTGAGCTGCATTAGACAGTGCTGCCAACAGGTTGAGGGAGGCGATTCTACCCATTTCTTCAGCACTGGTAAGACAAAACTGGGCATAACGTGTCCAATTCAGAACTTCCTGGTACAAGAAACACAGACTTACTGGAGCAAGTCCAGCCTTTGCTGGATTTGGCCACAAAGACTTAACAACTTAAGAGCATGTGGCATAGGAAAAGAGGCTGAGAGCTGGGATTGTTCACTCTGCAGAACAGAAGGCTCAGGGAGACTTTATCAATATGTATAAATACCTGCTGGGAAGGAGTAAAGAAGATGGAGTCAAACTCCTCAGTGGTATCTAGTGAAAGGACAAGAGGCCACGGAAACAAATCAAAATAAAGGAAATTACTTTTAATTTCTTTTATTTATTTTGTAATCCTGTGAGGGTCGTCAAATACTGTAACATTGCTGAGTGACTGGAAGTCTCCATCCTTTGCAATACTCAAAACTGGACTACACGTGTCCCTGAGGAACCTGGTCTAGCTGACTCTGCTCTGAGCCCAGGGGCTGGACTAACCGATCTCCAGACGTCCCTTCCAATCACAAGGATTCAATGAATATAAGGTGATAAGGTCAACAATAGCATGAAACAACTGAACAGCTGATTAAGAGGTCTGTTTTGAGAAACAAGTGGAAGAGTAGGTGCAAATTCAGAAGACTGGGACTAAGAGCAATGGAAGACAAATTGGGGATGCAGAAGGGAGACCCAAGCAGGAAAGTAATCTTATTTTAAAAAGAACACAACAGGGAAATCTGGAAAAACAGAACACTGGTTTCAGTGGACAAACAGAAACCAGTGTTCAGAAAGCTAGATGACCAAGACAGCTACTACTGTTCACACAGGCTTCCCAATGCCACATGGGGCTGTAAAAAAAGGCATAAAAAAGGATCAAAATACATATTTTTAAAGGATCTTGGCTACACATGGTATAGAATATTTTCCCTTGCTTTGCTGCACTCTTTCACTCGAAAAAATGATAAAAGTGTTTAAACCATTACTGAAAAAATTTCCACCTTATATTAGTCACCACTATCACAAGGGATCAGGCAGAATCACTTTATTGCTTACAAAAGTGAAAAAGGAGAAAAGGGAGGGGGGAAAAGGAAAAAAGTTAGTTATCTGCAGGGCAGCATTTAGCCATTCCCCTCTTGTTCTCACTCAGAATCACACAAGCATTGCATTTAAAATAAAATAGTAAGAAAACCCTTACCTCTTTAACATTTTGCAAAGTTTCAGGAGTAATTGTGAAGTCTACTGGGCTTGGTGTCAGTTTCCCTTTCTGTGCCTACAAGTAATGAAAGAGGTAAACTGAAGTATGAATTACAAAACACACACACACATTAAAAAAGCCAACAAAGTTAAGTAACTGTTGGATGTGTTAGTTTTCATACTGAAAGTATGGATCTATGTCAAAAAACACCTGAGATTTCCTGTCTTTGTTATTAAATAACATTATGATATTGTCTAAATAAAAGTCACAATGCATCACAAATCTGAACTGTAGAAACAGATCTGTGTCAATTTTTGGTTACTTTGTGTTTGCCATCGCAATAAACCACAACAAGCTCTCCACTTCTAAGTTTTTGGCAAAAGCGCTATCTACACTAGAAAAAAACCCCAAAGGAAAACAAAACCAAAACACGTGGTTGACTACTCTAAACCACCTGGAAAAGAAGAAATACACTACCTATCTGAAGCGTATGGTATGCTATAGAAGAAAGTGAATTTTCACATTTCTGTATTTACAAATAATTACATTTTTTATGTCACTTGCAATGTTTCCTTTCGTTATTAATACTTAGTAAATTTATGCAGGGGAGAGAGGGGAAGATAATAAATGAACTTGCTCCATTGCTTCAAATATATTTTATAAACTCTCCCTCCCTCTTGTTATCTCTGAGCACTTTGAACCCTTTCTGCTGCCCTTTCAGTAACAGCTCAGGCCTCCTAAGCCAGCCTCATATTACTTGGAGATCCTCAGCTGACAGAATCTAGAGTAGCATTGATTTAATGGGTTTCACACCCAGCTTCTGGAATTGTAAAAAAACCAAAGCTTGGTCCAGGTTAGCCTTGCACACTGGGGAAGCAATTTTGGGGGCACATTATTACAGTTCTTCACACAGAGTATATTCACGCCCTTCAGCACAAAACCCAGAAGTTAAGTCTTTCCGTGAGTGGCTGACTGGGCTCTGAGCTCGGCGGAGATGGCAGCCTGTACTCCGCATGAGGAAGGCGAGCTTTGCTTACCGTTCACCAGCCTTTCCCTCCATCCCTGTCTCAGTGAGATGCACCATCTCCTCCCTACATATTTAGAGTAAGCGGCCAGCGCAGCGTCGATTATGAGAGACTCCACTGTATCTAACTGTGAGTCGGCAGAGCACACCACCACCACCAATGGGCTTAGCTTCAACTCGTAGTTAGGATCTCCCCTCACTGCTTAAGAATTCAAAACAGCTTCTGCTGCCCAGCTGCAAGATGGAAGACCGACTGTATTTTCCCATAAATGACAAATTCTGGCAAAGAATAAGGTTAAGGGAAATGGTACACTGAGCACTGACAGTGAGAATTATATGTTCAGTAAAACCTCATTAATTCACCCTGACTGAGAGATTCATGATTTACTGACTGGTGATCTAAGAAGTGCTGTAGTGGGAACAAGAAATAAAACCAGGAAACTGCATAATATGTAATTTGTTCACTATTTTGACAAGTGTGGCTTACTTATAATGTAATAATGGACCAATAAAATGTAGCATAATATATTTTAGAAAATAATGAAATCTTACCAACAGGAAACTTCTTTATAGCACCTAGCTAAATCTTTTAAAAAGGTACTAAATCCTTAAAAAGGGTACTACAGAACTAAAATAACATACTTCCATCATTATTCATAAGTAAGACAAGAGTCTAATACTTTACTGTCCTGTTAAGAGTTCAAAGGAATGATAGAAACAGTATGTTCTAGCAAGTTGTGGGTGGAAAAAAGATACTTAATTAGGCCGGCACAGTCTGTACTGACATCAGATGTTCTGGACATGCGTACAAGTCAACATAAACTAAAACCCGATCTGATATAGGAACTTCAAATAACAAGCAGAGAAGCACTTCTTGTGAGGCAGTCTCATCCTGCAATTGATGTCTCCACAGGGGGAAGGCTGTCTCCGTGTTGCTAGCTGCAGGATGGGGATATTTTCTAACGTAGTTATCTTAGCATATTGCCAGCCGTTAACAGCAAAGGTGATTAAGCTGACAAGCTTCTTATTTCCAACTTGATGCACTCCCAGCTTTGATACTTTGAGTCAGGGCTCTAAATCATAATTAGTCATCGGAAGACCAGAAATCAGGTATTTTCTCTTCACCAACGAATGTCCATTTCTAGGACAGGCATTGTGGGTGCCTGGAACCTTTGGCTAAGAAATGCTAGAAAGCCTGAAACAGTGTTCAGAAGAACGCTGTAATATTTATCTAACCACACCGTCATTTCAGAACTGAAAGGATGAATAACAGAATAAATTCAGTGCAGCATAAAAACATTTTATAATCCAAATCCTCTTTGTACTATTTTCTTTAAATGAAAAGAGAAACGTGTTATTCTAATCAGAAGCAACTGACACCCTAACTCTTCTGGACCTTTTTTTTTTCTTTTTGAGGCTAGCTTCCCTTACTCGTACACATCCTGTGTGTTGCTATTACAAATTATATGGTTTTACCTCATCTTCTAACCTTACCGGCAAACTTCACCTAAAGTGGGGAAAAAAAATTTAAAAAAACCCTCACTTTGTATAGTTAATATAAACCACACTTACCAGTGAGTGGACAATAAATTCACAAGTCTTAGTTAGGTCTTTTGCCAGCAGAGAACGTCGCATATCACACCGTAAGGTATACTGGCAAGAACAACATGACAGAGAGAAAGAAAAGAGCCTTAGTTAAGATTTCCTCTGTCTCTCTTAACTTTTCATCTTTTTATTGCATATGTGCAGAATATTAATGTCATTAATATATATAAGGCATTATTTAAAACAGGTTAGTAGGCAGTGTACATACCAGTGATGGGGAGAGGGGAAGGAGATAAGAGGTATACAATGATTTTAGACGCTCTCAAGTGAAAACTGATTTTTCTTTGTGTTTACAATAGTCATTTGCAAATGTTTTCCATACGTAACAACCTGTGAGACTGAGGGACTAATTCACTGACAAAGAGTAGAATTCCTGCATGGCTTCAGCACCCAACTTAACATTCATTTAAGAGCAATCACGGTATTGCTTTTCACCATACTGTAGATAAGTGATGATCAGTAAGATACATTCACAGCCCATCTAATTTTAAATTTATTATAAGATTGAATTTAACAGTGGTAACAGCTATATGCATATTTAACAGGGAACCACCTTCAACAATATAGCTGAACTTAAAAGCAACAGTGTGCAGTAAACTCAGGCAACAAGGTTAATTTTGCTGTTCATTGTTCAAAAACTTGCTGCCGATTTCCTCCCCTTTCTTTGCTAAAATGGAAGCCATAAACCAGTGACTGAGAAATAGTACGTCCTTGGTTATCACAGTAATCATACACTTCAGTATCTATAATATAGCCTTTCAATGTCCTTCCAAAACAGGGAATTTGTTGGGGCACTGGGGGTTTTTCATTATTTCATTTTTAATTCTGTCTTTACATATAAGGAATTGGCAAAAACAGGTGCCCTCAGACTAGGGACTCAGCTTTGCAACTTCTCTGCACACAACCTGAATACATGCAAGAACGAGACCAGGGAGCATATCTCTTTCCCCGTCACAGACTATGTTTCCACTGAAGTCAATCGCTGTTGAGCAAACCTTCAATTACTGCACTACGCTTCACTCAGACCAGGGGACACAGCGCAAAGAGGCAGCAGGACCACACACACCTTGCAATTTGGCCCACAGCCTCCCCATCAGTGTCTAATTAGAAGTTCTCTGCATGACAACAAAGACTCGAGTCTTGTTATGGAACCCCCAGCTAATATACTAACACGGAGATCAAGAAATCTTCTGATGCCTCTTGGGCTGCATCAAAACCAGCGTGGCCAGCAGGTCGAGGGAGGTGACTCTGCCCCTCTAATCTGCTCTCCCCCACCTGGAGTACTGCGTCCAGCTCTGGGGCCCCAACAGAAGAAGGATGTGAACCTGTTGGAGAGGGTCCAGAGGAGGGGCACGAAAATGACCAGGGGGCTGGAACACCTCTCTTACGAAGATAGGCTGAGAGAGCTGGGGTTGTTCAGCCTGGAGACAAGGCAGCTTGGGGGAGACCTTACAGAAGCTTTCCAGTGCTTAAAGGGGGCCTACAGGAAAGATGGTGAGGGACTCTTTTTTCAGGGAGTGTGGCAATAGGATAAGGGGTAATGGTTTTAAACTGGAAGAGGGGAGATTTCGATCAGATACTATGAAGAAATTGTTTACTGTGAGGGTGGTGAGGCACTGGAACAGGTTGCCCAGGGAAGCTGTGGATGCCCCACCCCTGGAAGTGTTCAAGGCCAGGCTGGATGGGGCTTTGAGCAACCAGGGCTAGTGGGAGGTGTCCCTGCCCATGGCAGGGGGGTTGGAACTAGATGATCTTTAAGGTCCCTTCCAACTCAAACCGTTCTATGATTCTAAATAGAGGCTTGCTTTTAAACAGCACAGAACTTGGACAGAGCTCTAGGAAGTGTTTCTTAAACAACACATTTAGTTACTCAAATGAAAAAATAAACAAGCGGCATACTCTTTGTAGTCCATTTTTCCATTTCTTCATTTGGACAGAGAACAAATATAAACAGCTTAGAAGCAAATGAACGCTTTCCTTTGATTTATTTAAAACTAGCATTTTTAGCAACTGAAGCCTGATTTTCTAGAAAATAGGCTTAACGTTCTCCAATTTATACCTATCTATCAGTTTTATCAGGTATCAGTGCACCTCGGGAGAGACTACATTTTCCTCTTCAGGGCAGCAGGACTCTCAAAGGTTGGCTGAAATGTAATGATTAACCTTTTAATTACATTTTATCCCCAGCTTGTAAAGAGAAGCTAAGTAGATGAGAGAGGGAATGACAAAACAAAACAAATATTCACCATTAAAGTATACCTTAAAACAACTGATATCAATCATAGGCAAGTTATCTGGATTATGGAAAACAACTCAACCAGTTTTGCACCATTTTTGACATACCTACCACAAACAACAGATGTTACATTAGGAAGAAAGCCAAGACTGAAAAAAGATATGGAAAGTACTTAAACATCTGAATGCAGACAAAAAATGAGGGAATTTTCTTTTAGTTACTTCTGATAGGCTAGTAGGTGTGGGGGGGTTTTTGTGGGTTTTTAGTTTGTTTGTTAGGGTTTTTCTAAAATCCCAGACTGTAATATAAGACTTCCAGTTCAGCTAAATAGCAAACAGTTTTATACTTTGTCATCAAATTCAATAACCTCATCAGTGAGCTACAAGTGGGGAGGGAGAACTTTTACAACCCAGTGATTCATCAGCACTGGTCTGAAAATCTTTGCATTTAGTGGCTCCTTCAAGTTTTTTCTTGAAGAAAAAAAACCACAACAAAACCCCACCAAACCAAAAAAACCCCACTCCTCAGTAAGAAAAACCATGGTCTAACACAGTATTTACATTCAAGAGATAGCTGAAAGAAGACTTTCTTTCAAAAACCAAAAAACAACCCAACCCAAATGAATCCATCTATGAGAAGACAATTTTTAACCAAAAAAGGTCAAATTTCAAAATTGTGTTTCTACAAGATGCTGTTATAAACATGTAGTGCATACAGATTTGGGCAGAAGTGTTACTACTCATCTCTACAGGAAAGCAAACAATTGATGTTTTTGAAGATGCTACAAGCTCTCAACACTTTGGTTTGAGTTTTCATTATGAAATTACACAGCCGCATTTGTTTTGAACAAAAGGACACTGCGGTGCAGTCTTTTTTGATGAAGGAAATGAATGCAGTTGTCTGGAATATAAGTACGGATGAGATATACATTACAGTAGTTCTGACAAGGTATTTCAGGCAAGACAGCTTGTTACTGTCCTGTTTATGCCATCATGCTTTAAAGATTTACTCCATATAGAAGGCCTGAAACAATAAGTGACGGAAAGATTTCATCTAATTATTCCTCCTCACAAATGAATGCAGGAAAACAGACTCTCAACACTAGGTAGCTTTGTTCCTGTAGGATTTATCCCCATGTCCTAAAATGGATCTGGTAAGTCAGTACACTTCATTTTTCATATTTAAGTATTATTGGCATTAATTGGTTGTCTACTACGCTAACAAAGTCTCACTGGTACTTGGTTAACAGCCCACAGCACACTTGTATCTGGGTATGTACTACTTTACAGATTATCTACAAAGTAGCAAATTCAATTTCTTTCACAATAAAATCAGAACTAGATGAAAACACCACCCTGTAAGAGAACCGTACAAGATTTAACAAGCATGGCCGATACATTTTACCCCTTCTCAACCCAAAGCCCCTCTTTCCAGTATGTTTTTAATTCTCTCTTGTACATCCCATGTTACAGTTGCATTACCATCAACTATTTCCAAGGAAAAGCTTAAACTTGCTGGAAAAGAAAAGGGAACAGACATTACAACAATTTTTTAAAAGTGACACTATATTGATAGGATTCTGAGATACCAGGATGGTTCCCTTGCCACATTTAAGAAGTGAAAAGCATTGACTCCTAGAAACTGAACTGAAAAAGTCAACTAGAAACTTCCTACAAACTAGTACTTCAAAAGTTAACATGTATAATGATTTTTAATCTTATGTCTAGAAAATACAGTGCACACCAGAAGAATGCTATATTAATAAGCATAATTTACGCTTAAAAGCTACTTACTTTCAAAGGATCTATACACTTTCTGCTCATTCTTCAAATTGAGAAAAGAAAACATATTGAGAAAAGAAAACATATTGCACTATGAAAACTTTATCACAAAACTTTATCCCCTGATTCCATGGGAATAAGAGATGCTTTAGAATACATTCTGTAGATAACAAAAGTTCAGATTTTCTTTACAGATATGACTGCCTTACCTGTATATTTACAAAGACACCGTGATATGTCTCATACAGAACTTTGTTCCCCTTCACATGCAATGGAAATTCAAATGGAATTTCTGTCTTGCCACTGGGAAGTTTCCCTGGTTTTACCATTTCAATAGTGCTGTTAATAATTTGAATAGGCTGTAAAGATAAATATTAAGAGATTTAGGTTGAAGAAGAGCGACAGCCCCATCATTGCAAGAACCAACAATATCCACCAAACTCTAATAAGACTTCTTGAATTTCCAGAAACTCAAGTATTTCTTCACGACAACACAGCTCTCCAGTCTTACAATGAAAATAAACATTAAGAATAATTTCCTCAAAAAAAAAAAAAAAAAAGGAATTTTTTTTTTGATCTATTTTATGGTTATATCACACTAATGACCAAACATACTTAGTGAGCTGAACAGCAGAGTCTCAACCGCTTTGGAAAATGGAGTTCTGTTTTCAAAATTATGACCATTAACAGTAGCAGCAGGAATCAACAAGTTCACATGCTAGCTGAGCAGTTAGCCATTCCCTTCTACCTTCTCCCACCCTAAAGATCTATATTTAGGGCTAATCTCTCACTGGAACAATAGTTAACTAAGATTTGACTGGGGAAGCCTGCTTGAAGATTACACTTCTTTTCCCTCTGAAGTTTTACTATTATTTTCCCTCTACTAGACAGGAGTGAAAAAAATAATAATCTATTGCTTCTACTGTTTTTTTCTGTTTTTCAGTCATTCACAGGCAGATTATTCATACTGTAAACAATACTGTACACAAATTAACTACAAATGGAGACCTTAAAAGGCCCTGCGCTAAGGCTATCTTAAGCGAATGTTTTTGCACACGTAGATATACTGCTGCTAGACAGAGCGAGCCTTGCTTCAATTGGTACAGCCTGTTTGTGTGGAGCCTGAGATAACTTGCCCCGCTAGATTCCAAAACCCACGGCTTCCAAACCTGGAGAGCGGTACAGAGGCCTTCCAGAAGCTCCGCAGTTAGTCTGTGCACAATCTCATGCTCCACAGGAGAATCTGTGCAGGTACCTGTGTCATGCCTAGTAACACACAAACTCAGTGGCCTCAGGGGAAACTATTGTGATAGTGACTGATGCAGCACAAAACTCCAATTAAAACGAGTCACTTCAAAAAAAATAAATCACACAATTTATTATTTTTCTTTAAATCACGGTCCTTTAATGCATCATCCAGTAACCATACTCTTTATGTTACTGTATTTCAGCCCTAAAGAAAGCTCTCCAATCAGTGCAAGTTCCTCCCCCAAGATGTCATCATATATCACTAGACAATGCTGAGCATTTCTCTGCTTTTTGTCATTTACATACCATGAAGTGCTATAACTACCTGAGAGTCATTAAGGAAAGATTTGAGAAAAGAGACAACGGTTTTGTGCTAAAAATATTAACCTGCACAGGTCTTACCTTGACAGAGTTATAGAAAGCTTCGAACACACCCACGCTTTTGGCACTAAGCTGCAGATTTACTGATCCTTCCATTGTTAACGAGATACCTTGGTGCTGGACTGTGTCCTTACTTGTTATGACCACGACTCCAGAAAGAACTTCCTAAGAGGAGAAAAGAGAGGATGAAAACAGTTGTTTAAATAAATGTCTTCTACAGCTGTTACTTAGACAGCGTGCTAACAGATTTTCAAACTCAAGAAAACTGTTCCCAGAGAACAGTCTAACCTTGTCAGAATTCTAAGACAAATACTGATAAAGAAAGCAATACGAAGAAGAGACCACTGTACTTCTAGTTTATTTTCTTTAAAAATATTCTCCTCTTTCTTGCAGAAGGAGCTTCTATTTCTTTCCGAAGTTTCAAGATGATCTTCTCCAGGAAGACGAAAAATATCCTCATAAACAACTATGAAGTCCATTGGCAACAGACAAGTTCCATTTCACATATTAGAATGAAAGCCCAAGAGGATTTTTTGTATGAAGAATGGGACAGTCAGACATGGGAGATGGAAAAAAAGGCATAGCTGTAAGTGATGGCCAAGCTGAGGATAAGAGTCACCTCAAGAGTGGAGCCAAAAAGATTTAAAATACATAGATAAATAGTTGTTCTGCTACACAAGCAAATTCCATGCTACATGGGAAATAGTTTAAAAGTGTACCTGAATCAAAGGTACAAGTTGTATGAGTCAAGAGATGCGTCACTTATCCCATTAAGAATGTTTTGTCTACAAAATTGTATTTGCACAAGAACACTGCATCTTGGAAGTATCAACTTAGAAGTTCTAACACTGAAAAAAAAGGTTACCTGCAGGAGAGCAACACACAGTTCATTTTACATACCCCATAGTTTATCCTTCCCCTCTCCTACAACAGAGAATCCACTCCAATCCAGAGTTCCACGTCAAACATTCATAAACATCTGGAAATAGCAGCAAGTGATTTGAGAACCTGAAGAAAGTTTGTTGGGGCTATCCTTCTCTTCTGCTCGATGGTAATGCCCTCTGCACCTTCACCAGGCTTGCAAACTAGACACGAAACTACGGATCACTCCAACCAAAGGATAATTCAGACTGCCCACTCTACACTCGACCAGTTAAAACCAGTCTAGTTATGTACATCTCTGACAGACACTATTTGAATTTTGCGAGCCTTTTGTCTTTACCAGTGGTACAAGATGACAATATAGAAAATGGGTCAGGCAGTTTAAAGCAGAACAGGACAGCAGTGGAACATCAAGCATCACCACGAAGGCTGACACGCCGCAAGTCTGAAAAGAGGACCTGCAGCAATTGGGAAATGCCACGCACAGGAGGCACAAGCACAAAAGGACAGTGAAGAAAAGCTGACCTAAATACTGTACTGCTTTGCTAACAGGCTTTAATTAGTACAAGCAATTAGGTTATTGCTTTGAAAAATGAGTACAGCTGAACTATAAGAAGCAAGGACAATCCTGAACATATGAACTGCTTTAATAAATGAGAACAGTCTCCCACCACACAGCAACAACCTATTCCAGAGCTATTTCCTACACACTTTCACATGATTATGGTGTATGTATTTGGGGCAGAAAGGAGAAGAATGACTCGAAGCTAAATATGAATTTCTCTTATAACATTCAATGTCTCTTAAGAAATGAAAACACACCTCAAAACCACTTTTGAACAAAAACTTTCAAAGGTCACTAGTATGCAGGAGAGGGAAGTATCATGAAAAAGATACTGTAATATTTACTTAAACTGTGTATATGCAATCAGATTGTATTTCTGTTTGATGTGTGTGGGGAAGTTGACTATGTCTTTTCTGGAGAAGACCTACTTTGTCTTTCTTTGTGTAAAACCAGGGTCCCCTCTAAATACAAAGCTGTCAGGATACTTGTCCTACTAAAAAGTACAAATCAAAGAACATGAGCTTACCAAGATGTTCAAACACTTACAGTTGGCACACAACTTATGAGAAAACTTTACTTGTGCAATACAGTTGCAAACATGTACTATTTGTAAAATTTACGTGGCATTACTTAATACTAAACTAGTACTGTTTTCAGTCTGTATCAGAAGGGGTTCATTTACCTTTAACAGCACAAAACTAAAGGCATAGAGAAAGTCACCACTGAAATTAATCCCCACGTACTGCAGTGGAGTAACTTACAATCAGTTGCTCTTACTCACTTTTTACCTTCTCCTTTACTAGGAACTCCTCATGGCTTCACCATCATATGCGATGACAAAACTTTGCAGGATGGAACTAAGCTAACACAGTTCTACACAGAATGATTCACCTCAACAGAGTATCCAGCCACAGGAAGGCGGTGTATTATGTGAAGCACACAGAGAAGCGAGGTTCATATGCTGAATTGCAAACAAAACATTCTTGTGAGAAGACTGTCCCAGGTTAACAACCCCAGACAAGCTTTTTAGCTTTCTGTTGTCAGTTCCTTACCAATCAGACCACCCCAAACAAGCTTTTTAGCTTTCTGTTGTCAATTCCTTACCAATCAGATATGCACATGAAACTGCCAGGAATAGTGACACTTTCAAAGTTTCGGTCACTTTCAAGGTCACAACTGAGCTGAACTCCTGCTTCATTTGGTCCAGCAGCACAATGCCTTGTTTCGGTTGTTGTGGAGCAGAGTTACCCAAGCCTGGCTGAGGACAATTTGGAATGATCTTCAATCAATAACATGAAATGGTACATAATACAGATCACAGAATCTCATCTTGAGAGTCCTAAGTCACATCTGGACCTCTGACTGAACTAGACAGCTACTCAGTATCTATAAACTATGTAAAGACTGAAAGGATCAAAGTGCACACTATACTGTCCCATAAAGTGTTGGGAAAATTACTTTTAGTATTAAAATATATACCCATTCCAACCTGACTGTTTACAGTGCAAGGTCTGTTTGCCACATGAAGGAGCTAGAAAAATAATTTTAGCGAGATACTATGTATTTTCAGATTGTATCTAATTACTTGACAGCATCCCTGATACGAAAAAACCAGCCTAATTTTTTTTTTTCAAATTCAAGGTAGCTTTGAAAAAATAACAAACAAACCACATAGCAGGTTTATAAGACCACTTGAAATCTGTCATCACACTTTCTGAGGTGTTGACAACAGCAGATGACATCATACCTAATGCCATACAGAAATGCCTAACATTTCTCTAGTTCCATTTGATATCCAACATACATCTACAGATTAAGCTTTTCATTATTTTGGTGGAATGGAAGTCCACAGTCAGCTGGTTAGCAACAAGATACCTTAGGCTCCTTTTAGATACCAATTTCCACATCACGGATATTCACTTTTAGGACAAAGGGCACACATTTGGCAATTTAAAAACTTATATTAAGTTCATGTAAGTCACATTTACTAGATATTCCTGATCATTTTCTTCCGTATCTATTCCTCTACGCAAGCCACCTGCAAATCTTAACTACATATTCTTCTGATTATTTAGAAAGAAACTGGCCACATTCAACAGAGAAAGTCTGCTAGACCCAACTAACAAGTCATTAGATGCTTTAAAACCTTAATGCTCAGATTTACTAATTAGTTTGCTTTTTTAGAAAAAGTAAAAGGCTTCCTTATGGGCAAATTCTGACTTACATATATTTTAGATTTGCTTGCCATTAAAAATCTTGGCTGACATTAACTATGGCACCTGTCTTTGTACAATGCATTTTTCAGGCCTTTCAGCCAAGAATTCTTTTCATTATCCTTCTCAGACTAACTGCCACAGTTACTCCAGTCATCTCGTTTAGGTTTTCTAAATAAAAACGCATCATTAGTTGTGCCTGTCGCCTTATTCTTCTAGCATTCCAGAGTTTATTAAATGAGCTTCAATGGCTCAAGAATTCTCCATCCAATTAAAAAAAAAAAAAGTCTCCTGAACGCAGATCATCTGCGTCTAGGAACTTAAGAGTTTTGATGCAATAGGCCTTATTTTGCTATTATAGGACGTGCTATTATTATTCATTTTGTTGTCTTTTTGTTCTTAAATCCCCTATTACTTTTTTTTTTTTTTTAAACAATGCTCTTACTCTTTTTGCCCAAGAAGTGGCAAACTTGTTTTTTCACTGACAATTTAAAGTAGTCTGTTTAAGCCAGCTTTTCTCAAATTGAAGTCTGGACAAAACAAAGGTCTTTGTTTGCTTAGTTCCTCCAGTTTCTGATGATTGTAACTAACTAATACAGAAATTGCTTACTGTTTATTGTAGCACATTATTTTAACCAACTTACTTTTTAAAAGCAGAAACACAATCTCAGGCTTGCATGATGCATGACTATTTTACAAATTTTGTGTCTAATTTCTCCCAATTGATAATGAACAGTCAATGCAGAAGCAAAGAACAACTAAAAAGAACAAAACAGTTGCCTACTCAACTACCTAGAACTAAAGAAAGTTTTCGGAGGTGACTTCCACTTCGTGTAGGAGATTGCTTTGCAACAATGAAAAATGTTTGAACTGAATTCAGCTGGATTTAGTATAACCAAGGCCACCGTACCAGGATGACAAGTAGTCTGAGCCAGCCCAAGACAGCAGGGAACAGTACTTGAAGGTTCTGTTATCACAGAATGGTAAGAGCTAGAAGGGACCTTTGAAGATCATCTAGTCCAACCCCGCTGCCTAAGCAGATTCACCTACAGCAGGTAGGGCAGGAATGTGTCCAGGAGGGTTTTGAACATCTCCAGAGATGTCCACCACCTCTCTGGGCAGCCTGTGCCAGTGCTCTGCCACCCTCAAATAAAGAAGTTCCTCCTCATGTTCAGACGGAATTCCCTGTCTTTCAGTTTGTGCTCGTTGCCTCTTGTCCTATCGCCGGGCACCACTGAAAATAGCATATGATACTTCAGCACGAAAGAGAGATTTTAAAGAACTTGGCCTGATAGGGAAAGCCTATAATGAAACATATATATCACTCTGACCTTACAAAAAGCAAAAAAGCAGAAGTTATGCAGCCTTCATTTTCCTGGTCAGCTATTTGCTTTAGACACACACTTCACTCATCAGCCTTCTCATATGTACTTCCAACAATTATTTTCCCCTCACAAGACACAAATTCAGTTCTGCAATTAAAGATAAGTTTGTTAACTTTCAGAGTTCTTCCCTAGAAGTTTATGTTACAAAATCCCACACCTTCAAGGCCTTAGTACGGAATTTAACATTACGAGATCCTCAGAACAGTTACTTGTTAAATATGGGTCTCTCTCCTCTGTTTCCCTTGCCTCTTCTGTCTTGAGGGAATGAAGACATANCCTGTGCCAGTGCTCTGCCACCCTCAAATAAAGAAGTTCCTCCTCATGTTCAGACGGAATTCCCTGTCTTTCAGTTTGTGCTCGTTGCCTCTTGTCCTATCGCCGGGCACCACTGAAAATAGCATATGATACTTCAGCACGAAAGAGAGATTTTAAAGAACTTGGCCTGATAGGGAAAGCCTATAATGAAACATATATATCACTCTGACCTTACAAAAAGCAAAAAAGCAGAAGTTATGCAGCCTTCATTTTCCTGGTCAGCTATTTGCTTTAGACACACACTTCACTCATCAGCCTTCTCATATGTACTTCCAACAATTATTTTCCCCTCACAAGACACAAATTCAGTTCTGCAATTAAAGATAAGTTTGTTAACTTTCAGAGTTCTTCCCTAGAAGTTTATGTTACAAAATCCCACACCTTCAAGGCCTTAGTACGGAATTTAACATTACGAGATCCTCAGAACAGTTACTTGTTAAATATGGGTCTCTCTCCTCTGTTTCCCTTGCCTCTTCTGTCTTGAGGGAATGAAGACATATAGCAAATACACTCAACAGCTGTAAAGATGCTGGTTGACATACACGCAACAGATTGAGAGATGCTGATTGCTAAAACCCCCTGAATATTTCACCCAGACTATGCACTCTCAAGAGGTACAAAAAGAGAGCTTGAGTGGAAGAATCAGCAGCCATTACCAGTTCTTTGGTCTATTATCACCTAAAATCACTGCCTGAGATCCTTCAGACTGTTCTTCATCCACCCCACTTTATTTTGTTCATCCGATTTCCTGCTCTGTTGGAGCTGCTCTGCTATGTCTAATCTTTCTTCTGTAGGCCACCCAGCACAGGACCATTCTGAAATTAATTATTAAACATTCTCTGTTGGACTCTACTTGAGAAGTAATTCATAAGAATAAAAAAACCCAACGATGTTCATGATTCAACAGATCGATTTTTACATTATTATTATTTACTTTTTTTGAGCATCACGTCTAACAAATACTATCCATCTCCCTGATCTAGCTTTCTTCATAGCACACACTGTCAGCACAAGAAAGGCAGCAGAAATTAAATGGCTAGGGAGGCGAGTGGCATTGTGGAGTGATGCTGGATTAATCACCCTCGGGCAAATTATGACTTTGAAAGCTCACTAATGTTTTAGCAATTTTTTTGTGCTATTATAATTTAGCAGGCATAACAAAAAGACTATTATACCAGCGCATAATTCAGACATCACCTTCTTCCATAGCCAAATGCAGCTTTAAATAAATTCAGAAAACAAAAGATCAAGTCTAGCCACAGTATCCTTATTGCCTCCAAATGAATAGCTACACGTGTACATTTGGATGAACTTTACTAAAGAATCCCTTCATTTTCAAGTAGCATTGATGCAAGCATATTTTGGGTGAAAGTTGCCATAGACCGAAGGTATTCTTAGCATAGCTACTGTCACTGAAGTATACAACAATCAGCAAATTTCAAAAAAAAAAAGAAAAAAAAAACCCCAACCAAAAAAAACCAAGCCAAACCCAATCCTGCATATATTCCATGCCTAATTAAAGAGAGACTTGTAATTCCTTTCTGTCCCTATGAAATTTCTATTAAAAATTAATGTTGTACTTCTAGTGTAGAGCTCTTTCATCACTCTGTTTTCACATCACTCAGACCTCAAGTTTCAGGCCTAGTTAATGAAGTAAAATTATGTACCTTTTCACGTGGAGTTAAAGTGGAAGCAAGCAAACAATACTGACAGATTTATTAACCATAAATATCTTATTTAATTTCAGCTTGAAGACAGAAGAAATATCCTCTCCTGTATTAAAAAATAAATAATCTAGTTTAAAGTGATATAAAGCAAGCCAAGTGAAGAAACTGAAAATGGGCACAGCATTATGATACTTGAACAAATAACCAAGATCCTTCTAATAATGTGCATTAGCAAAACAATGTGAAAGTGAGACACAGAAGTACTCTTCACCACTATGACCTAAAGGGATGTCCTGTTCACAAACTGGTAATTTAGCTTTATAAATGTAACTTTCTAGATAATTTGACAATTGTAGCACAGATGCTGCATACCCTTTCCTTCAAATCCATTTAAAGCGATTTTCCAGCATTAAAAACGTGCAATCAATTAAAACATGTTTTATACACTGTTACAGCCAAACTACTAATGTATGGGAAAGGCGTGTGTGAAAAGCATTTTTATAATACAAGTGTGTGGGGAGAGGAAAAAAAAAAAAAAGGGACCTGAAACTTCTGCTCAAACAACACGGTATTTCTAGAAAAAGTGATAAAAATGAATCTTGAAAACATGAGCCAGGTGATTTTTTTTTCCTTAACTGTGTTTGAAGTTTTCAGCAATTAAAAAAGGCACAGCATTTTTTAAGTAGCTGCAAAAGCTGAAGCATGCACAGTCACTTTATCACTATCAACAACTACATCAGTGAAAAAAGTTAAGAAATAAAGACTCCTGCCCAGTTGAAAAGAAATCTGCTCTTGCCTAAGTACTTTATCACAGAATCATAGAATAGTTTGGGTTGGAAGGGACCTTTAAATGTCATCTAGTCCAACCCACCCCCTGCAACATCTTGGACATCTTCTACTAGATCAGGTTGCTCAGAGCCCCGTCCAACGTGATCTTGGATGTTTGCAGGGATGGGGCATCTACCACCTCTCTGGGCAACCGCCCTCAGAGTAAAA
Source organism: Chionis minor (assembly GCA_013398295.1). Taxonomy (NCBI): domain Eukaryota; kingdom Metazoa; phylum Chordata; class Aves; order Charadriiformes; family Chionidae; genus Chionis; species Chionis minor. The sequence goes on from VZSF01008207.1 coordinate 310,528, forward strand.
AAAATTCTTCCTTCATATATAACTTGTCTAAATCTACCCTGTTTTAGTTTAAAGCCATTACCCCTTGTCCTATTGCAACAGGCCCTGCTAAAAAGTTTCTTATGAGAAAGCCCCATCTTTCTTATAAGTCCCCTTTAAGTACTGGAAGGCTGCAAAAAGGTCTTCCTGGAGCCTTCTCTTCTGCAGGCTGAACAACCCCAACTCTCTCAGCCTGTCCTCACAGCAGAGGTGCTCCAGCCCTCTGGCCATCTTCCTGGCCCTCCTCTGGACTTTCTTCAACAAGCCCATGTCCTTCTGATGTTGGGGGCTCCAGAGCTGGACGCAGCACTCTGGATGGGGTCTCACCAGAGCGGAGTAGAGGGTCTGAATCACCTCCCTCGACCTGCTGGCCACGCTTCTGAAGTAGCCCAGGATACAGTTGGCTTTCTGGGCTGTGAGCGCACATTGCTCTCGTCCAGCTTTTCATCCACCAGCCCCGCAAGTCCTTCTCGGAAGGGAAGGAAGATCTCTTCTTCTCTGAGAGCAGATTTCCTATCTAGTACAAACGACATCTTACAGCACTTTCAGGTTTCTTGCAGATCACGGAAATGGAACAAGACTCTGTGACAGCAATGGCCGCACCTGCCATCAGTCTGCACTGTACCAAAGCATCAGTCCCGCCGAAACACACAAGTATGAACAACTGAAGCGACACTATCCTACAGGCGAACTCCAGGCTGCCATGTCTCAGGGGGCCTCGCTCCTTCCTTCCTTCCTTCTTTCCCTGCCTCCCTCCCGAAGCCCTGCCGCCCTGCCCGGAGACAGCTCAGCGCTACTCCGGCGGCACGGCCAGGCCGCCCGGGGGGCAGGGGAGGAGGGCAGCCCGCAGGCAGGCCTCCATCCCGGAGACGCGCCTCAAGGCGAGCCGGCGACAACGGCGCCAGGGGGAGCAACGGCCGCGGGCTGGGGCCGTTGGGAGGGGAGGGGCGGG
>VZSF01008207.1:311519-334806 GCA_013398295.1 Chionis minor
GGGGAATGGGAGGGGGAGGGGGAGGGTGAGGGTGGTGGTGTCTCAGGAACATCCGGGTCACCCGGTGGCGTCATTTCTCAGCTGGGTGACTCCGCTTCCCGGTCGGCTCCGCCCGCTTCCGGGTAGTCATAGCAACGGGAAGGGAAAGGTGGGGCGGGCCCAGAAAGTGGGAGTTTAAGGAAAAGCTTGGCGGTCTTTTAAGTTTATATTTCTGACTGGGCGGCAGGGGATTAGCCTTAGGAACGCCTAACAGTCATGAGAACCTCATATATATGTATGCGTGTGTGTGTGGGTGTATATATATATATGAGGACTGGATTTGTCTGTGTTACAATTACACGTATGATTCAGCATATTGAATTTCAAAATAGGTCGCAGCCTCTGTTCTCGAAGGCGCCTGCGGCCTGTCTGACAAATGTAAGAGGGTGACGCCTTGTAAAAGCTGCCAATCTGTCTTTTAAGAAGCCGAAGCGAAGGACTAACCCGGCCTGGAAAACGTGGCAGGTGCACAGCGGAGGCGCGCGGCCGCGTTTGCGTGCCGAGGGAAACGCTTCCGTCTCGTGCAGATGTGGACGGAATTCCTGTGGGTTCCGCGGGACCAGAAATTGCCCATCAGCGGGATCGCAAGTCCCAGAGGAAACCTATGAAGCATGAAGCGGGTTATGAATTTTAACGCTTTTCCAAAGTCGTTACTCTTGCCGTGTTAAAAAGCCAGGGCAGCCATTTCACTGAGATGTTACAAGCGCAAGGCAGCTTCAGAGTCTAGCAGCGCCATTCCTACGTCATTTTAAAAGATGGGAGTTCTTTAATTCACTCTTAATTAAACTATAGCTTGGCAGGGGGAGCAGGGGATTGTGATAGATTTCCATTTTTTGAGTACTAGCAATCAAAATAACAACCGCTGAAAGCCTGAACAAGAAAATCTGGAAGTGGACTGTGCAGCTACGGTAAGCTGGCTCTACTGTAGCAAATGTGCATAAAGTGCACAGCTGAAGAGTCAAGACAAATTTGTCTGTTGAATGGTAATGTCTTCCAAGAAGTCTTTGGATGGCCCAAAACAGACACTTGGGGAACTGTTTGTTGGTGGCATTATGGGTCTTTTAAGCCTGATTGGTAGAGCTGGTTCTCCTGACTGGAGCTTGAACACTAATTTCCTGCATTTTTATTACTGTTCACAGTGAAAACAGGTACTGCCAATTAGTCTAGAAGACATTAGAGAATTAATAAACCTTTCAAGGACTCTGTATTTTATTGCCTAGTATAAAAACAACCCGCATTTTTTTAAAGATTGGTATTTAGAAGAGGCAATCTAAAGATAAGTTTTCATCTTCACATAATTAAAAAAAAAAAATAAATACAGCCGCTGTCAGTGCTGGGAGTGCCATGGCCTAGGAACAGCGTGCAGAGAGACCATCCCTGAGGAGCGTGGAGGGGCTCTAGAAGTGACAGGAGGGAAGCACTCGCAGCTCCCAGGAAGCAGCCTGCAGCGCTCCAAGTCTGCGTTCAGTCCTCTCGGCTGTGTGAAGCTGAGAAGATGGTTCTGTCCTCTTCCTCCGCACCCCTACACACGCTTCAGTGCCGAAGGCCACCTCATCAGTCTGCCCCCTTCCTGCTTGAGCGCTTACAGAAAGCTTGGCAAAGAGCAGCGCACGCTCTTTGTAATGAGGCGCATCTTGCGTTTTGGGAAAAGAAGTGAGATACCCAAGTCATTCCGCAGCCTACTGGGTGTTTGTTGCGGAGAAGAGACAATGGAAGCGGTCAGTGTAAAGAGAAAGGAGCATTTAACTTCGATTACTGAGCATTAGTACCACACCTCATATAGCGAGTTGTTGTCACTAATTACTGTGAGGCAGGGAAACAGGGCATTTTTTAAATTTTTACCGCAACAAAGGAGAACTTAAATAAACTGAACTGAAATAAAAAAATGCTAGCCTAAATATATATAAAATATATAGTATATACTATATATTTAGTATATACTATGTATATAGTGCATAGTACATAGTACATAGTATATAGTATAGTTGCCTTCTGTGTATGTAGAATTTTTCTGCCATCGCTTTCACAATTGAGTGTTTATCATTCTTAGGAACCTTTTTTAAAGGTGCTTTGGTTACTCATTTCTAGGAACTGAAGTCTCATGTCCAGAAAAAGCTCCCCTTGGTACAAGCTGTAGCTGCCCGTCTGCCTAGCAACAGAGATCATCACAAACAAACCACTCTGGAGCACCCTGGCTCCCAAGGAGTGCAGTGTCCAAATACAGCCTCTGTATTGACAGTTCAATATTCTTCTTTGTGCAGTTCTTTTTGCCAGCATTGGATACCTCCTTCACGACCATGACTTCTGATGCAAGGTATGTTCTGGTGGACTAGGGAGGCTGTTGGCTAAAATCTGCAAATCTGATTTGCGTACGTGGTCATCAGTGTTTCTAAATGTCTGGGCCGAGCTGATTCTAGTTATAACAATTAGAGATGCCCAAGCCAAATACCAGCCTCATCCTTTCAATTCAGCTTGCCGAAGTCTGACACTGATTTTTACTGTTACTTTCTTGTGATCATCACTTCCCCATTTAAGCACATTTATCCCAAGATACAGAAAAAAAAAGTTTATCAGAGTCAAATCCAACTCTTTGAGAGGGAGATTGTAAGTGACCAAGTGATCATCTCTTGTATTATTTGTTTCTGTCATGTTACTAGTTACAAGCTTAACTAGAACCATTCACAGGAACTGATTTCTTTTGATTGATCCAAGTTACAGATTTTCTTTACCTAGTATCCATCTCATACCGAATTATTTTTGGAAGACTTCAGGAAAATCAGTTGAACAGTTCAAGCTTCAGAGCAAAGGCTTGAATTTTGGCACCGAGTCCTCTCATTGTCGGGAGCGTGCTGCTTCTGTCCACTTGAAAAGTCCACTCCAAATTTGGGCAAATGGTGAGACGGAAAATTTTAGGCTTGGTTCGGCCGATGGGAGGTCCTTCAAAAAATTCGCAACTGTGTTCTCTTTGCCCCAACCACGCTCCAGGGTGTGAAGGTGCAGAAGCGATGAAAAGGGAAAAGGGGGACACGGGGGGTTCTCGGGGGTGTCCACAGACTGGAGGTGGGCAGGTGGCTCACCTGTCACCACGCCTGGGCTCACAGAGTCACTGCCTGCGGCACTTGGGGCAAGACGCAGGACTTACTCCCCCTGAGGACAGGTCCAGGCACGTGGCCACAACTTGTATTGCTCTGAGGCAGTTGAAGTAGCGGTGGTCTGCGACAGGGAACAAGATGTCCCCAGCAGATGATGGCTATGTGGATTGCTACTGTGCCGTATAGCGGAATTTGGGAGGTATTTTCGTTGCTGTCTTCAGCTTTTAGGAATTTGGAGGTGATAGATAGATTCCAGAGGTAAAGGTTAGCTAATTGCAACGTTAGGGTTAGTCTGTAGTCCTCAGGTGTTCTCTCTGTATATGCATTTTAACGACAAAATCATACTGAATATTAAATCTCCCTTAAAGTAGTTCTTTTATTCATCCTTTTTTTCCTGTTTTGTTTATTTCTTTGTTTTTGGTTTTTTGGTGGTGGCGTGGTTTGTTTTTTTTTTAACCAGAGTTTTATTTAAGAGATCTGAATTAATTTAGAAACATAGTAGCTACTTTGATATGACAGCTCTTTATTACCTAATTTATATAATTATTACTGTTGTTGGTTCATGCAGTGCTGCATTCAGCTGCAAGAATAAGATTAAATAAATACATTCTGTTTATTCCTGAATTTATCACAAAAAACTAGACTAAAAGGGTACATATTTTGCTTGAATTCATCTTGGATGTAATTCTACTTTTGGAGTTAAACAAAACCAAACTTGACTTTGAACTTCAGTCATTGTTTTCAAGTTTTGCTGAGCCTGAACCAGAACTGAAGTAGAACAACTCTGGTAACAGATGCACCTAAACTGAAACCAAATGGAGAAATTATATTAACTTCAGTAGAACGATATGTACATTTGTTTATTGCATGTAACTGATCTCATTTGGCACATTATTTTAATAAATATGTTTACATTGTTTAGAATAATCAGACTTCTATATTTGCCTCAACCCAGAGCTGAAATGTGTGCATTAATTGGTATAGAATGATAGCATTCAAAACACAGAATAAGCAAAATTTAGTCTACGCAAATTGGGTAAACGTCCATAGGGAAGCTGAAGCATACTTTTTTCCTGCGTTTTTAATACTTTTGAAATCTTTGCTTAGAGAAGAGCAGTATACTTAAGGAATTCAGTGGGAGAAGTACAGGCAATACAAAGTCATGACAATAGAAATGTGCTTGAAACTTGCCATCAGAAGAATATTGAGCACAAACTACTGAAAGAGATCAGAGATGATTAAGGCTAATAAACCAGTAATTTCAAATATTGTTCATGTATTGGACAATTTTTAGAGCACTACATGGTTTATATAAGTGTATGTTTGATAAACCGAAAGTTGTTTTTTAGAGCATCGGAGTGGAAAGGCTGTTCTTTACTCCTAAGTAACACAAAGGAGTTAGCTGAAGAAATAACTGTAACAGATACACTACACAACAGGAAGCATATTGAAATTCATTATCTTTGGTGGAGAAATCATACCAAATCCCAGCACTGTAACACATAGGTGGTAGTGTTTCTGAATGCCTCAGAAATGAGGAAGATAATAAAAAAGAAATTAAAATCTCTGTACCACATATAGGGGCTATATGCACATTAAATCTTGTCAATGTTTTCTAAAACATTTCCCGTTGCACAGAAATTTCTTTTTAATTGAATTCTATCCTTTAAAGTATATCAGACTTAAAAGAACTATGCATGTATATAAATGAGAAATGGCTACAGAAGACAACAAAATAAACCTATTTGTTCCGATGTCAAGGTGAAAAAAGCTAGTCAAAATTAAACTAAGTTGAAGAAAAAACCATGCAGAAGGTCTGAAGAAAGCCAGATATTATGTCATGTTAAAATTAAGAGAGGTACAATAAAAGTAAATGCTCAAAAGGCTTGGAAACAAGACATAAATAGAGTAGAAGAATGCAGATGTAGATTCTTTGTCCATGCTAATTAGAGGACCATATTCAGGCACCAGAAAGTAAAAAGAACAAGGACTAGATTCTATGCTATTGAAACCTATAGAGCTTTGAGTGTTAACTTCAGTGGCAGCATGATGAGGACTCCTCTAAAGAGGGTAAAAATACTGCAAACTGATGAGTCACAGGAAATGTAGAGATACCTAATCTTATTTGTGCCAGGCGACAAAGCAGTGCTGGAAGCTGAGGTGTTGAAAAAAAGCAGGAAATGGTGATAGGAAGGCAAGAAACTAAAGGAAACTAGAGGAATTTTGAAGCTATTTAAGAATGAACTAACTCATTTTCCAGCAAAAATGCACAGTTTTTAAGGGGATTACCTCAGAGTAAATGTCATTAGATAATTTTAAAAGGGCTTGAACTGACTGAAAATTGCACTGAGCTTTACTTCCCTCTCAAAAGAATTAGAAAATATGGAAAATAACCTTATGAAACATGTAGGGGGTGACAACCAACAGTGGATAGAACAAGTGATTTAGACATTCAGATAATTATTGTAAGAGTCTGAGTCTGGCAGGAAAAGAAAACAGTGACAGGCGAGGCCTTATCCGTTATATATACTTTAGAATCAGGGAAGAACTATAGAATTTAATGCTAATTTTTCCTAATGCAAAAGGTTGATATTGGGTGTCGTGAGATTCTGCATGAGGATGATTAAGTTGGTATCTTTTAAAATGTTGTGGAAAAAGAAATTCTTAACAAAATAGTAAAATTTGCGGACTTCTTTTTGAGAACTGATTGATATAAAGGAACTGTTTGGTAAGTTGCCACATAGCCTATGGCATGTAGAATAAAACCAGTAGAAAGTAAGTCGCACACTCCTACTGAAACATGCATATTCTGCCAGTAGCAATAAATTGAAGTAGGCAGTGTTAAAAAAAAAAAGGTTTTCTTTAAAAGAATGTAAAAAAAAATTAAAATAATCACAATTAATGTGTAAAATTGACTAATGCCTTGAGTGCTGATAGCACTTGAAAAATAAATTTAAATTTATATACATATTGCAAACATCCACAGTTCATATTAAACAAAAAAAGTGTAGCCCCAAATTTATCTCGGAGCTAGATATTCCAGAACTCTCCGTGATGTTTTTTATGACGAGTCGATAGCAATGTCTTGGATCAATCAACCCACTAGTATGATCTCACTTGATAATTTTTTTATTCCTTTGGTCATTAAGCCCAGTACTTAGGTCAGAGCAGCTACTTAGAGGAGAAGAAACTGCCGTGTTTTCCCAGGAAACAAACACATGTACTTGCTAATAATGCAAATAAGCAACACGCTTTGCATATCTAAGTTTTGTCGTGGCCTTAAAGGAGGCTTGAATGTAACACAGCTTTTTAAATTTAATTTTTTTAAATATTGATTTGGGACTGGAAAAAAAATAATATCAGTAATTGATATCAATACCCTCAGCTGTTTACATTTTAATGTGATATAAATAGCTTTTACACCTCCCAGTAAAATTACAATTCATGGGTTAGTTTTTATCCACTGATGTTTATTTCTGCTAGTTGTAAGAAGTATGTAAATAGGCATGCAATTTAAGGTATGTTAATGACTGGATATTTACAACCTTACTATTCTGATTGTTGGACTGTGGAACTAGCTGAGATAGTAGTACACAGATCTTTTTAAGTTTTTGGTTTGTCACATAAAAATAAAACTATGTAACTTGGTCCCTAAAATAGCTTTTTCCTTTGTTGTATTATAGATACAGTGGCAATGAGGTACCATCACGAAATATTGAGTGACACCATACATTTTTAATGACATACTTTTCTGTATGTTTGGATAGTAATTTTTTAAAATGGGGTGAGGGACATTATGGAAATTAACTTTCATATAGACACATACACACATGTGCACAGTAAAGTTATCTGTTAATTTTCAAAGGCAATAAAGCACATATATGTATAATATTCTTCTTAAAACCCATGCTAGTGTTCAGGTTTAGATCTCTTTCAACATTGTAGAGACAGATCCTCAGCTACTGGTTGAGCAGGACTTGGCATTGACTAAAAACGTCAGAGGAGAAAGAATCCTTTCGTTGTGGAAAAGACAATTTCTGTTGACAGGAAGATGCGAAGTAACTCTTCTGCAAGGTAAATTCCGGCCTTCAGGCTTATTCTCTGGTATTCAAGAGAAACCTAGTTTTCATGTTCTTGCTAATAATGGGCTACTCCAGGTTCTCAGAACATTATAAAGACATAGAAGAGGGGGAAGCCAGCATGGCTAAACAACAAGATGAGGGAGGTTATTAGAAGCAAGAAGGTATCCTTTGGAAACTTTTGGAAATGCAGAAAACGGATGGGTTCATAAATTCTGTTGCATTAATACAATAAGGCAGATCACAACTGACCTTGAGGAATGACTTGCAAGGGCATGAAAAAAAAACAAAAACAAAAAAACCCCAAAACCAAGTCCTTTTCTGTAAGTATCAGGAACAGGAGGCTTGCCGCAGAGCGGGTAGGGCCTGTGCACCACCAAGGTGTAAAAGGAACGCTCAAGAAAGCTAGACCATAGGAGAAAAGACTACATTCATGTTCTTGCATCTGTGTTCTCAGTGCAAGACCTTGGAGAAATCCCTGCCAGCGCTGCCCATTACGGGGAATTGAGCTGATCTATCTATCTCAAATGTAAGCGCAGGGCAGAGAAGGTTAGGGAACAAGCGGATAAAATAAGCAAGACATCATGGGGACCAGGTGGCCTCCATCCAGGAGTTCTAAGAGAACTCGGGTGTCGGAAAGCTGAAGCACTAACTGCAGTGTGTAACCCTAGTTTTAAACCCTCTTTCCTTGCTAATCAAGTGGGGAAGGCAAATGTGAAGACCCAGGCAACTACACATGAGTCAGCCTGTTGTGTTGTCTGTGCCAGGCAAATAAATGTTATCTATGCTACAGAGCAGAACCATTGAATGTGTACAAAAATATGACATATCAAGGGAGACATTATATCAAGTATTGCAGATCTGTAAGTCCTTGGTGTTGTTAACATATATGTGGACAAGGGAGATCTTATGTTAAAGGGCTACCGGGATTTCCAGGGGAAATGAGGTCCCTAGACAAAGCTTCATTCAAAAAAAAAAAAAAGAAAGAAAAAAAAAAGGAAGCACCTTTATGCAGTAAGAAGCAAGAGGAATGGATCAAAAAACGACTGACAGGAAACAGAAATAAAACAGAAATAAAAGAATAAAAGGTCAGTTTTCATAGAAGAGGGACATCACAAGAGGAGTCTAGAGGGACCTGTGCTGTGACTTGTGCTGCTTAATGTATTCATAAATGATCTGGAAAAAGAGGGTGAGCAGTGAGATATCACAGACTGCTAATGATATTAAGCTATTCAGGTAAAGGAAAGTTAGAGGACAAATTGCGATGCAGGTAAAGGGCTGACTGAAGAACTGAAGAAAGACCTTATAAGACTGAGTGACTGGATGATAAAATGGCAGATAAAATTTGATGTAGTTAAGTGTAAAGAAGTGCACATGGGGAAAAAAATTATATATACGGTGGTGGGCTGTAAGCTGGTTTTCCACTCACAAATGAGATCTTTGGGTTCTGATGAATATTTCTCTGAAAAAATCAGCACAATGTTCCCTTTTACTCAGAAAAGCAAATCAAATATTTGGAATTATTACGATTGGAAAAGAGAACAAAACAGAGAACATTGTAATATATGCAGCCCAGTATCAATCCATAGTTCTCTGTCTACTGAATAGTACGTACATTTCTTCACATCTCAAAAAGGGCATAATAGAATGGAAAAGATTCAGAAAATATTTGACAAGGATAACCAACGGAACAGAATGGTTCTGTATGAGGGATACTTGCAGGCTCTTAACTCTGAGAAACAGACGACAGGGGAGATACAACAGAGGTCTACAAAATCACCAGTGGCAGAGAAAAGATAAAGATGGAGACACTGTTACTGTCTTTTTCCAATATGAGTACTAAGAATATTAACGAAGCTGGTAGGAAGCATGTTCAAAACAAAACAAAAAAATGGGTTTTCTACATGATTTTAAGCTGTGGGAATCTTTGCTGCAAGATGTTAAAATTTTGAGAGAGAAACCCAACCAAACAAATTAACAGAAGAAAAGACTGTCCAATATAAAGGCTGTTAAATAAGAAAGCATCACCCACCATCCGCACTGCAGAAGCCTCCAAACCACAGACTACTGGACACGGGGAGTGCTTGGGGACTACACACTTACCTTGTTCGTAAGCTCTTTCGGCACCCTCTGTTGGCTCCCGCTGGAAACCAAATACAAAACTAGATGAGTTTTAAGTTCCCAGTGTAGCAGTTCTTCACGCAAATACTATAGAAAAGAGAAGATTAAGAGGCCATGAGCTTTACCATTATGACATGATTCAGAGTCATGAAAGGTTGGGAGAAAGACCGATGACTTCAGGAAGAAAAAATCTTAATCCATATAGCTGGAAAATAGTGTCAAAACCAGTTAGGCAGTGAAGTAGGTCACCCGTGTGTAAATACCCAACACCAGCCCTCTGCAGGGAAGGCATGCTGGTGTCTGAGGGTTCTGCTGGTGATGACTGGGACAGCTGCTAGCTACAAAGGCGTTATCACTGAGCAGAGGGAAAGAATTAACTTAGAAAGCATGAAAAGGATGCAAGGCTATCTCCTTGTAGGAGAAGAGGCCACCTCAAAATCCTTCTCTGAAAAGAAAAGGAAGATCTCCACGAATTGTCCAAATTTTTATTTTTTTTTCAGGTGGCCACCACTATTGTGAGAAACAGAAAAGAGTGCAAATGTGGGAGATGGTAATGCAAGAGGGAGGAGCATGACCTTCAGATGGGAAGAAGAAAACGTAATTGCCTCCCTTTGTATTTGTATACTCAGAACTTCTCTCCTTTTATATGTATGGTAGAACATGGCATAATACGACAATGCAGCCTGAATTAAAACTGTTTTATTCGGTTGCATAAAGGTAACCTGAAAACAGACTGTATAGAAGATGCTCATCTTACCTCAGTTGTTTGCACATTCACTGGATTATAATGCTTGCTGCACTGAACTGTATTATCTAAAGTTGTAGTTGAGTATCCTTTTTAATCTCCCTTTTTCAAAATTAAAAAAAAAAAATCCCTTTGCACTGGAGCTTTGTGTGCTTTATTTCAACTCAAGAGTTACTGGGAAATTTTAGCAAAAATCGGTTATTTTCTACTTACATAGCATGAAGGAAAATACATTTTCCATTAGTCTCCAGTTGAAATGCCACACAATCATGATGCAAAAGATGAAATTTGGCTTGTGGGGCCATTAACGAAAGGAAAACAATCTAAGTCTGAAGAAAATAAAATTATTTTGATGCTGCAGTTATTTAAAACTGCAATATCTATATTGATGCAGTGAAAAACACTATTCATTCTAGGTGCTACATAGCTAAAATTGTTTATAATACTATGTGAATATCAAGCTGCTGTAGTACGGTTACTCTCATTACAAAGTTACCTTACACTCTTCGTAATGGCCTTAAAGGATTATTTGGTTCTAACTCTTCATAAACTGGTCTCCTGCCATTGATGTTTCTGCTGGAAGTGCTGTGCCATTTTGTTGGTGGTAGGTCCATGCCCTCATGCGTCTCCTGTCCAAGTAGGGGGCAAGAAAGATGACAGTGTTTAGAAGATTAGGCAGCTAGGAGGGGCTCCATCAGTAGTATGTAAGCCCTAGAACTTAAGTATGATCTGTATACCGCAGGTATGTAAAATGTGTCAGACAACAAACCTTGACACTTGACTAGGTATATGATTAAATTATGAATAGCTTAATTTTATTGAAAGTAATATGTTTATTCTTCCTATTAACCATAAAATGAAACATGTAAAAGATGATGTGCTTTGGGAGTCGTATCAAGACTATAAGGTGCTTCTGTCGGTTCTGAAGAAGCGGTGACTTAACACCTTTTCTCTCAGAATTAACTGTGGCGAAGTCACTAACAGAATTTTGCAATACAGCTGGAAGCTGTTGCAGAAAGCCCTGTTTTCATAGTTTATGATACTCTGTTGGGAAAAAGAACAACAAATGCTTGGAAAACTTCCCTAATTCAGAAGTAGCTTTTAAGCAATTTTTTTTTCCTCTGTGGAACACATACAGCGACACTTGTCTGTTGCCCGTAAAAAACTGTATATTGTTGTCTCTTTGTCTAAGAAGTAGAGGATGCTTAGGGCCATCTGGGGCTTGGGGAAAAATTAATGACACAGACTTGGGATATTTACCGTAATTTATTATACACCGATTTCACTGCTGTGGAAAGCAACATGAAAAAGATGACAAAAAGTTCTGTTTTGTGAAAAATCTGAGCTAGAAATATTTCTACTGCTGTTTTCAGCCTTTTAAACTTGCATTTGGTTTGCAGTTGCTTATAAATTTCCCAAACCAAAATATTACCCTTTCCAAAAGAATCCCAACTTCTCCCTATTACTTCCCCTGAAAAAAAAAAAAAAAAAAGCGCAACGAGAAAAAAATCAGCCTGAAGCAACACCCAGGACAGAAAACTTATTCCAAGTAGTTAAAGCTTGGCAAACCTATAAACAATGGGAAAGAAACAAACAAACAAGGATTAGTTGGATGTTTGCCTCAGCCTGAATGTTCTGGACACACAGACACACAAAAAACCCAAACCGCCCCAAAGCCCCAAAAAAAAGGCCAGAAAGGTTTCAGTTGTTTCTCAGAATGAAGTCAGGAGGAAATACGTTCTTTTAAATTTCTGTAAACCCCTTAGACTTTTAACTGAAAACTCAGTCCTCTGGCGCCACGCTTTAATAATCACTATAGGCGCTGCCCTGGTGTGAGAGAGAGTTTTTCTGTTCCTTTCAGATTTACCCCAAATCTCATATTATGAGTGCTCAAGTTCTGACCCCCGTGCATGCAAGTACAGTGTGTCCAAGACACCTGGTGTATTCCACATGTGTAGAACATGGCTCTGCATCACACATACAGGAGAGCCTGGTCTCAGTGACTGCGTACCATGTACATAAATTGATGATATTCAGTGTCAGGCTTGTTGAACACTGGCTTTGGGACCTATTTGGAACTTGGACTTGGTTCTTGCCCCAGGGCTTAAGAAGACTCGACCCTTCTTATTACCCTCGCCAAGCAAAATTATGGATGTCTAAAGAATCCCAGTTGCCCACGCACGGCAGAAATTTTGCTAAATTGCCCAAACTTCCTGCTTCTCCAGTTAATACAGGAGCGGGCTAATTGACGTTGCTTGTTCTGGCCTGTGGTGGCATCTGAATTCTGGGCACCGGCACCTCCAGCGTGGAGAATGTCTCTTCTCGCTCTTCAGCTTTGCTGCTGCTGAGGTCCAGAGGAGACGGATACCTCACCAAATGTGAGAAGCCAAGGAACAGGGCTACTGCAGGCAAGGGCATAGGCACAAATAGGGGAAAAAAGATCTCTGGGGCATAGGAGATGGTGGAATCAGATGGTACAGACAGGATTTTCAGCCTCAGTGAAAGAAGTGTCAGTAAGACTAGCCTTGGGCTTCCGGTTTCTCTCAATAAATACTGCTCTTGCTGTGCTTCCTTGGGTTAGTACTACCAGCCCTTGCTTTACACCTTAGGTACATCTATGATGTTTTGTAGTATTAGGAGCCTGCCTAATTTAACAAAAAGTGAATAACTTCCCAAAGCACAACTCAAATACGACCTCTGATTTCATCTAGTTGAGCATTTGATCAGGGTAGCTGGCTTTTCAATGTATTGGGGAGGTACGTGCTCTGTTCAGTGGCCACTGGCATTAACCTAGCAATTAAGAGTAGTATTCAGAGTAGTTAAGTACCAGGAAGGGAGAGTTAGTAATTATAAAACAGAAGAGCTAAGTAACACAGTGTTCTGTCCTCTGTTTCACATAGGAAAGAAAACTGTACACTCTGTTCATTCCAGATACAAAGTACCTGTGTAAATTTGAGCACTGCTTTTTTACTAGTCTCACATGCATATAATTGGCACTGTGTAATTAGTATTTTATTAAATGAATGTAGTCTAGTTCTTTGGAAAATTTATTAATTCAGACTTCTAGGTGTCAAATATGTGGTTTACATTCAATACTGAGACACCTAGAATAAACTTTAAAAGTCAGAGTAGGTTATGTTATATTAATTTTTTTTACATACAATACTACAGACACCTCTTGGCTACAGCAAAGATAGGGCTGTGTTAACAAAAACAGCTTCAAAATTAATGTTTGGGATTTTCTCTGAAGTTAGTGGGATTTTGGTATGAGCGTTCACAATTGAATTTTTAGGCACTTTGAATTTTCTATATGCTTTTCATTTAGCTTTCTTATAATTTTATCTGGATGTCTTCAAAATTACGTTCTGCCTGAAATTTGGCTACAGTAGTCCAATTTCACATACCTGAGGTAATATCTTTAAAAAACTTCCACATCAATACATACAAAATTCCGTTGAGGCTTACTGTGAAAAGACCTGCTATGACATATAGTTTGGAGGGGTGAAAAAAAAAAGGTTTGAAGTAGTTTTTCAGCTTTTGTTTTTCATAACTGAGTTTTATATACCAAGAGATAAACTTTATGTGCTGTGAGCATGTGTTACTTGCTCTGCTTATAAACTCGATGACGTGTGCGCTCATAAGCATGATAGTCTATGCATTCATAAACTTGATGTGCCCTACACTTAAAAATATTAGCTATCTGGAGTTATGTTAATTTTATTCTCCAGAAGGGAAAGAATTTATGGGCAATGCACTTAACAGAGAACAGAGAAGTGGTTTTGTGCAGCCACTGGCGCAGCGAGTTTCATGCGCAGCTGCTGCTGAATGAAATCTTTCACATCTCTACAGACTTGCCACCTTTACCCAGTCCATTCTACAACTTAAAAAATGACACATTTCTTGTGAATGACAGATTTCTTGTGAAATTTTTTAGAATACTATTTATGAAATACCACCAATGCAAATGCACAACACCCAGCAACAAATGAAACAGCAGTAGAAGATCTTTTTCTCCTCCACTCACAATCAGGTTTCACAGCACTTACGCAAACAACACACCTCATCTTCAATTATGCTACCAATGCTTGCCAAGATTCCATCATCCCCAATATAAAACATTTTTTTCCATACATCATATAACTGTATCCACCTTACACAATTAGTATTGGTGCAGATAAAGTTGAGCTGAAGGAGCTCTATACTATTTACGTACATAGAATCATAGAATCACAGAATCATAGAATCACTTGGGTTGGAAGAGACCTTCAAGATCATTGAGTCCAACTATAAACCTATGCCAAAAACACCCCTAAACCATGTCCCTCAGTACCACGTCTATCCGTCTTTTAAATGTAACAGAAGTCATGGTTGCCAGTAGTGGTGGATAAAGTCAAATGTAGTTCAACATGTTTAGCATCTTGAAAGCCAACCCACTGCTGTTTAAGAGCCAAAATCCATATTTATACATTTATATTTAAACTAGATCTAAGACTTTATTCAGAAATGCACTCCAAACATATTGACACTGATAACACAAGTTTAGGCAATCCGTAGTTAGAACTTGTCGGTGTGTTAACATCTCCTAAACAAATCGGTGTGGCTGCAGGAGTTTCAGACAGCTGTAGCACACTAGCGTACTGGCTATGCGTCTTGTGTTGCCATAGATTTACTCAACCTACAAAGCCTGGAACTGACCTTACTAAAACAACACGTGACAATACACACTCCTGCAGAGGGAAAACCACTAATAAAGAACAATCCAACTATCTATTCTGTAATGCCTATAGGCCAGCTCTTGCCCCGCAAGTGTTGCCAAAACACAAGCATCTGGCCCAGCTCAGGATTTCCTGCACTGATTTGGAGATGGTTCAAGCCATTTTTTGCTAAGGTCTTTTCACAAACATACCTGTGCCACATAAATGAACAATCAGACCTCCTGACTACAGCTGAGGAAGAAAAATGATGCATTACCCCAGATTCTTTTGGGGGGGACTGGAACCCTTGCAAGCTTTTGTCATTTCCTGAGACATAAAAGCCGCAATTTCTCCAACCTTAATGTTTTGCTCATCCTGGCAGTTCACCTGTCCGTTAGTTTACTATTAGAGTCCCGGTACAGGGGACTTTGGGGTGGAAGTCACTAACACGAACACTAGGAGATGGATAGCCCTGTAGCCTCTTTAAAAAGAATGGGGATGGAGAACTGTAAGGTCCAGCAGAGCCAAGCCAGCCTAACTCATTGCAAACCATCTGGTGACCTTCTGGACTCATTCCCCCTATTATAACTCTAAAGGGAACTGGGACCTAACTTAACCACAGGAAGAGCAGGGCTGGCTGACGTGTTAGCGCCAATTTGTTTGTAGGACATTATTCTTCCCACGCCGGTTTCAGATTTGTGTCCGCACGTGTCCTTCCCCTAGAGGTGCTCGTGGCATTCTGCCCTCCCCAGGTCTGTTACAGACAGCCTGGGGAACCTACAGCGCGGATACTTGAGGGATATCCTCGCACCAGCAGAAAAACCCTGCCCGGCAGCCGACGTGCTATTTTCATAGCTCTGTTCTGGCAGGACTACCCTGGTGGGACTTGACACCACAAGCCTGGTTGGCCCCACCGCTGGCACGCAGTGGTGATCACGATGAGGTGGGCAGGGCATTCTCAGCATAAGGTCAGCACCAACCTTGCCTGCCTTGCCAGTTCCCTGGAATAGCTCGTGGAGGTGAAACGGCAGGCCCCTAAAAAGCGTGCCCTACAAAAAAACAAAGGAGCGCTGGCCCACATAGCAATTAGCCTACATTAGCGATGCCACGGAATATGCTCGAGGCCCACAACGGTGTGGATAGCCAGGGAACTGAGTCTGAAATATACTTTATAGGAAGGTAATGTACACACAGCCGATTTGTTTTACGTGCATATTGGAAAGAAACAAACTCTTTTTATTCTGGTTTCGTAAGGCTGAGTGGACTGCCTCTCGATTAGACCCTCAGTCCACCTCTCGTGACAGTTTTTTAACTCCTAGTAATGATCGGCCACCTCGTGATTTGACAGACCCGTCTTGGGCAGAGACCTTGAATAAAAAGGGTTCGAAGAAGTTTTGTGAAAATTAGTGGCTGGGTCGAGGATTGATCCTGGTTAATTAGTTAACCGTTTCTCACTTTGGGAAAAGCTGCGGTGTAAGCTGCACTGTTAATGCTTCTGTTTGGTCGGCTGACTGGCCAAGCTGCACACCTGTAACCCCAAAGAAGTCACAGTTCACAGTCCCCTTTGCTCAACAGATAGTGCAGGGTCACATGCTGGAGGTTTGGGGCAGTTCAGCATCTGAGATACAAAGAAAATCTGAAAACCTGAAATAAAATAGTGGACTGGGAGGGGACAGAGGGTCTGGGAGGAAAAAGGGATAGACAACCAAGCATTCTTACTTCTACTGCTTGAAGAACGATTTCTTAATATGGCAAACCACTGTAAATGGCAAGTTTAGAGAAATGTAACTTAAAACTTGTCACATTTTATTTCTCTTAGCTAGCAGATTTTAAAGTCATGTAGGCACCTAGCAGAACATACTTCGAAGAACTTTCTTGAACAGTTTTGTGAAGTCAGGATACTGCAACTATCATGTTGGAACTTCATAGACAATGTCCTTCCGGAGGGAGCGCAAGAAGCTTTCTCCTGACATCAAGAACAAGGTTTTCATTTTAGCCAGCAAAGGCATACATTCTGCTGCACAACGACGGAGTAAGGAAATTGTATTTTGTCTCACTGGATAAGCTTCAAAAGAAGCTGCCAATGAAGGACCTAATTTTAACAGGACCAAGGACAGTTTTTGACTCTTCCAGGAACTCCTACAGAGAAGCAAAAGCTTTACGATGAACAGGCGCAGGTAGATTCAACTTAGTTATGTTACAATCAGCAGAACAAAATACAAATTTTTAAAGAGATGTGAGCTGTCTTGTATTAGTCCTTTTGGAGGCGAGTGAAACTTTATGATTAAATTAACATAATATCTTTTTCATGTTTGCAAACACAGGGAAACCAGATCCCTCTAGAAGCTGGAAACTGAGGATGTAGCGAAGCTCCCAGAGGGGAAATATTTGACATTGTAGCACTTGGTTTGCAAAATTTTTAAAGAATCACCATTCTTCTGGGTGGCTGATTTTAACAGAAAACTGTTCTGCACTCCTACAAATGTATTTATCATGGAAAGCAATTTCAGGAGAACTTCTGTGAAACAACTTTAAAGTATTTATTTCCCCTAAAATAAGTTACACAGCCTCTTTCCCAGAGGCTTCTTCCCCCAAAAAAGTCCGCTGTTTTGGGGAGGGACTTTGAAACTGGAGTGAGGACCTTCTGATACTTAGGAATCTGATTTTCCACCTGCCTCTTTATAGAGTGAGAAAACCAAGAAATACTTGAGTGCCATTCAAGAGTATATCAGAGAAAACTCTGGGAGTCGCACAATTTTTTCCGTAGCAAGCCTCATCCGGCAGCAACAGCAGCAATTCCAGGACCTTCTGGTCCAGAGGCGTGCCAACCTACACAATATGCAGTACTGGCTGTCAATCCAAACCCTGTACTATCAAAGCCGAGCTCTGATGATGACTCAAAAGCGTATCTATCTACATTCGAATAGGTTACCATGGCAACCTCTCTGGCCTAAAAAGAGATGGACCACATTAGTTACTTAGCAGCACCTTTTTGACAGGCGAAACACAAGCTGCTCACTCCAGATGATGGTTTGATTTAGAATTAAGTCTGTCTGAGAGCTACCATGGCGTTCTCTGAAGTGTTAATGATGTAACCCAGAGAGAAGAACTTCTTTTTGGACTTAACTTCAGATCATGGCCTAGCACCAAAGGGATTGAGCTATACAGTGGCTTTGCCTGAGAAATACAAGTTAGCAGAACAGTTGGCATCACAATCTTTTTTCTGTATTATAGAATCATAGAATCGCCTAGGTTGGTAGGGACCTTTAAGATCATTGAGTCCAATCATCAACCTAACACTGACAAAACCACCACTAAACCATGTCCCCAAGCACCACATCTACTCATCTTTTAAATACCTCCAGGGATGGTGACTCAACCACTGCCCTGGGCAGCCTGTTCCAATGCTTGGTAACCCTTTCGGTAAAGAAATTTTTCCCAATATCCAATCTAAACTTCCCCTGGCATAACATGAGGCTATTTCCTGTCATCCTATCTCTTGTTACTTGGGAGAAGAGATTGAACCCCATCTGGCTACATCCTCCTTTCAGGTGGTTGTAGAGAGCAATAAGGTCTCCCCTCAGCGTCCCTTTCTCCAGACTAAACAACCCCAGTTCCTTCAGTCGCTCCTCACAAGACTTGTTCTCTAGAGCCCTCACCAGCTTCATTGCCCTTCTCTGCACTTGCTCCAGAATCTCAGTGTCTTTCTTGCAGTGAGTTCAAAACTGAACACAGTATTCAAGGTTATGAAGAAGTCCTTTCTGAAGATCTTCTAAGATGGGTCTGCTGGCCTAAGAAGGCCAGTCTTGCAGAGGATGTGCAGGACACCAAGGATTATTTGAATTGCTACTGGCATGACAAATCTTCTAGATTGAAACACCTATTCCAAGTAAAAACATTAAGGCTTGGAAAGGCCAGAGTGCCCATGACTGGTGCGAAAGAAATCTGGAGTTCAGACAGAAATGCACACACTCCAAAGGAAAAACTGCTTTGCTACAAGGGCTTTTTAGGGTTTGGATCACAGAATGAAGTCTTCCAGAATGTATGGACTCCTCTACTTGATGTAGCAAGCTTGAAAAGGGAAAAACTGGGATGTATTACTCAAGGTCACACTCCGCTATCAGGCAATGGTGTGGTGAGGAGACGGAACTAAGCTGATAAGATACTGAGCAGCTTCCATAGACTTGGGAAGTACTTAGCCCCTTAATTAGGAAAATGTCTTCATCCCCAAAATGCTAGAGATGGTCTTACTGATATAACGTGCTCAGAAGGCCACAAAAATGACTACTGACACACCTATACTGCTTTAAGCCTACAACTGGCAGAATGCTTGGTTGAATAACTCAAAAGATATTTGAAAATACTAGCTATGTGCGTAGACATTCCTAACTCAAGAGTTAGGAAGTCCTGGTAATCTGTGACAGGAAGCAAGGACGGTTCTGAAATTACCTATTGCTTCCAACACCTGGGAACCCAGGTAAGTAAATCTGGCATCATATGCGGACTTGTAGACTATGCCCATAATCAGAGGCAAACAAATGAGCCAACAAATAAATAAACAGAACTGGCCACTGTGGATGCAAGAAGTTCCACATTTAGCACATCAATAGTCCATCCATACTGTCTCCTGCACAGTAGCTTTCACTACCAGAAATTTTAAAGAAAACAATTCTAAACTAAGGAGTAATTCCTTTTTAATCTTTACTGGGTAGAAGACTCAAAAGATGAATATAAGGTTACGTAACTTTCAGCTTTTCCCTCTGATTTATTGATCGCTTTAGTCTATTTCTTTACAGAAAGTAAATAGGAACACACAAATACTTATTTATTACTTTATATTCATCTGCCACGCCATATTCTATTATTCTTCACTTAGGTGACAAAGTCTGTAGTTTTTCCCCCAAATACCAATAATAATAACCATCAGTCTGGAAAACACTTTCTTACTATACCATAATTTCTGTGGTAGTTCTGCACCTTTGGGAACTCTTAGATTCTTTAAGTTCTAATTAAAACCATTTCAGCACTGGTCCTAAGCCTACTTTGTTGACAGCATAGATACAAATGCGCACCAAAACCCAGAGGAAAACAGAAAGGATTATATTTCTCAGCGTAATCATACTGAAATACAGGAGAGACAGAATAGCCAGCTAAGGTCGACTGTAAGGTAAATTTCTGTCCCATTAAGACACCGTAATGTACTGTTTTGAATGTTGTGTATCACATCACCTTGTACCTACTGAACTAGGAACTTTGATACCATTTTGTTGTTTTACATCTGTGCTATTTCTTTAGACTGTTGTGCTAGGTTTGTGGTTGGACTCGATCTAAAAGTCTTTTCCAGCTTAAATGATTTTATGATTCTATATTATTTTCTCTCTTAGATCTTATTTCTCCATACTGTATTCCTTCCTCCTCATTTTTTATGTACATTTTTTCCTTATTTTTTCTCAAGTTTTCTCCTTGTTATTGTTCTTTGTGGCCCAAAATATTCAGCTTTCTGAGGGGTTACTCTCTTAGAAAGAGAAAAGCAAGTAATTCTTAGGAGCCAGTCTACTAATTCATAAAGAATGTATGCGCACTCCTATTTTCAAGTGTCTACTACAAGTACGGTCTAACCTATTCCAGGTGGTTTTTGATGAAAAGTTAGGGGGGAAAAAAAAAAGGACTGTCAGTCTTTCCCCTCTTGACAGTCCCTTCCTAAAGGAAAAAAAAAAAAAAAAAAAAAAAAGAAGTGATAACTTGTTATTATATTGAACAAAGCAGAAGAAATTAGGAAGTATTTGGCTCCCCTTCTTTCAGATTACAAACTATTTCTCAGTACTCCATCTTCAGTCTCAGGTGAATTATTATTGCACCTCAGCTACTTCTCCCCAAAGCTGATCTCTTACAGACAAGGTAATGTCTCTTGCTGTCATATTTTCTTTTGGCCTGTTTATGGAATTCACTAGCAAAACCAGTTAAGGTGTACCCTCATCTTATGCTCCTTAGTCCCACCCCACATCTATGGAATACCGACTTCTTGGTTACTCCAGTACGACTGTTTGTGGGGTGTGTTACACAATGGATCAGAAAACTGAACCTGGTTTTAAAATCAAAACGAAACTTCTCTGGATGGAGCAAGATTTTGCCCGAGTTCCAGCTTGGAAGACCCTCACTTCTGAAACGCTAAACTCAACCTTCACCCTAGCCGTATCTGCAGCACAAAAGAGGACTCCTAACTCCCAGTGCTAAGATAAAGCTCTGTCCTGCTCCCACCCTGTGTGCTAGATTTCCGGGTGAGGCAGGATTCTGGTCAAGTCCCAGCCTGGAAGACGCTCAGATCCCTAACCCTAACCCTAAACCTACTGGCAGCAGAGGATAGAAGTCCTCCTCCCAATGCCTACAGACAAGCAAGTCCATCCTGACACCAGCTCTAATCCCTGATTCTTTAGCTGGAGCAGGACTCTGGTAGAACTGCAGTTCACAACAGCCTTGTTCCTTAATTTTAATGATTACCAGCTTCAACTCTCTAGCTGTTGAGGACCTAAACAGAAAATGTTGTAGACCATCTGCAGTGTGTATACATGCTTTTAATGAAATGGACATTTAAGAGAATACAAGAGAAGAAATATACAGGTTATTCATTATCAAGATAATATTAACAAGACAAAAATATTTAGTTGTGTGTACTGGAGAATAAAATTTTTAAAAATGCCATCTCCTATTAAAAGGATCTCAGCCCAAGTTGCCACATACCATAAGCTTGGGTATAGCCAGCAAAATAAAGGACTATGGAGCAAGTGCATCAAGTCATGAAAACTCTAATATTTTTAAGTGTTAGCAAAAAAAACACCCCAAAAACCAAAATCAACCCCCCCCACTAAGCCAAGTTACATGCTGTAACATATTCTAATACTGTAAACACTGTAACTGCTTTCTATAAGCTTTGTAGTTACCTACATTGAACAACAGAGAAATTATTCCACCACCACACGTCACTATTCACACAGAACGGCAAAGCGATTTTAGCAAGGTTTACAAAATCCTCATGGGGATGGACCCCACTGTCCCCAAAAGAAGAGCTGCCCTTCCTTGCAGGTAAACTGGGCAGAGCGTATGCAAGACGGCCAATGCTTTTCTGTATGTTCTGGATTTCCCGTACAATACACTGTCCGTGCAGGTACGCTAGGCCAAAATAGGGTGATACTAACTTGGGAGTCCCTGGGTAAAAGCAGGCGATCCTGTGGGACTTTTTGTTACCCTGCAGCACGCACGCATTGGCTTTCCTCATCGTGGGGCAAGAGCTGCATTCTGGTCATACTCAAAGGCAAAGAGAGAAGTGTCAAAAGCAGCTCAAAGTGACATCTGAGTCCTTCTGGGGCTGAGGGGAATGAGAAAGGACGCCTTAAATCATGGTGCTCCCAGACACCTACCACGGCTCTAAGGTGCAATTTCATGGATGACTTAATCTAACCTAATGCAGCACTGTTACACAGCGGGGTGGTCCCACAATTCCCCCCGCCACGTGTTCCTGTTGTCTCCTGTGCATCAGCATTTCTCCCAGCCATATAGAGAACTTTTTATTTTGGGTGGGTGTTTCGGTTAGTTTGGTGGTGCTAGCATTCCTGCTGATGTAGAAAAAAGGCAGAGGGACTGCGTGGCTGAAGGTGGAGGGACTCTGGACTGCTATTTTCAAGCTGCAACAGAATTTTAGCTTGTTTGAACTGCGCGGGGTACTGCATTTGTAAAGCAATGCACAGATTATTTGGGGGGGCCCTATGGCTGTCGCTGCACCTGTCTCTCTCTCCTTGGCTGCTTACTTCCACCTTTTAAGCTGAGATAGAAATTATTAAAATAGGAAGAAAAGCAAATGGAACAAGTGTTAGTAGTATGTCCCAATTTCTTCAAGGAGGCTGGCTGTGAACTAAAATGACTAGATTAAAGTATCACATGTTAGAATTAAAGTATTAGATAAAGGCCATACTCTACTTTTTGATCTTTGTGGGCATTCTAGAGGAAAAAAAAAATAAAAAAAAAATCCCTGTCACAGATTCAGGCTAGCAGCCATCGACGCTCCGCTCCGCAGTTAGGGGTGGAAAGGGAGCCTTCCCGCAGCAACCCGAGGCTCCCTTCACAGAGCACACCCACACCGCGCCTGGCAGACGAGGCAACTTCTTAGTGGTGTGGTTTTGGGGTTTTTTTTTTGGTTTTTTTTCCCCCCCTCTTTTTTTGAGGAATATATTTATGTTTTAGAGGACGGATGAGGAGGATCCCTGCCCGCCCCAGTGCCCCCGGACACGCCATCCCGCTCCTCCTGCGCGGGGAAGGCGACCTCCAACAAATCCCACCGCCCCGGCCCTTCCGAAGGCGGGAGGCGGGGAAACACCCTCCCCACACGGCGGGCGGCCCAGCCTAGCGCTACCGGAGGGCCCCGCTCGCCCAGCCCGCCTCCGGCGCCTCCCGCCCCGGCCGCCGCGCTGCCGGCGCCCCCTGCCGGCCGGGGAAAGCGGGTCGCACCTCCTCCCCCAACCCCGG
>VZSF01008207.1:335681-359027 GCA_013398295.1 Chionis minor
GCCCCCCTTCCCCCCCCGCGCCCCGAGCGGCACCGGTGCCGCCGACCAGCCGTGCGGGCCCGAGCGCGGCGGGGCGGCCGGACTGCGGAGCGCACAAGAGGGAGGCGCTGCCGCGCCGGGGCCCCTGGCCGAGGCCGGGGGAAGCGCTCGCTCTTCGCTCTGCCTGCGCCCGCCGCCCGAGGGAAGAGGCCTCAACCGGGAGAAGCCGGGCCGGAGCGCAGGGCCCGCCGCCCCCCACACGGGTAAGTGAGACGCCTCAGCCGGTGGCGGGGAGCTGCGCAGCGGGACGAGCTGGTGCCACCTCCCGGCCCAGCGCGGTCGAGGGGGGCGCAGCGCAGGGGGCAGCTCTGCTGCCATCTTAGACGAGGTGGGGAAGAGCGCAGGGACCCGCCGAGCTCCGAGCCGGGGCCGGTAGGGCCGGGACCTGTACCGGGCTTTGGACCTGGCCTTCTTCCCCGCCCTCCCTGCCGTCGCCGCCGCCCCCTCCTGGGGCAGGCCGGGCATGGCCGGGGGGCAACGGCGGCCTCTGCGGCCCTTTCCCTCCCCCTCCTTCTCCCCCCCCTCCCGGCGTCCGGGAGAGGCTGTCGCTGGCGGGTTGGGAAGCGGAGCGGCGAGAAGGGCGGCGAAACCGGCGATGGAGGAAGGGGAGCTTGCCGGGATCCTCCGGCTCTTATGCGCAACGCCCTGCGGTGGGCGGGTGCAAGGTCTCGCCCCGGTCTGGGAGCAGGGAGAGGGAGGCGAGGAGGGCGTCGGGAGTTGAACCCATCATCAGCTGAGCCCGGCACCTGTTGTGGTGGAGGCTTTAGGTGCCCCTGCCCCGCCACCCCCGCGGGGGGGACTGGTGTGGTAGGTGGGGAAGTTGGAGGCCCCGATGTAGAAGGAGTACCTGTGTGAGATGACTGTCATCTGGGCGGAGGGGAGGGGGGGTGGGGTGGGGAAAAGGAGAGAGAAGCAGTTGGGAATAGGCGCAGGGACACACGGGCACTTCTGTATTTTAATAGCTGCCTGCAGTCTTTTAGGCATTTAGCTTTGTGTCGCTGAAGAAATCAGAGACCTCATCTGATACATAGGGTGCTCCTTCTCTGGACTGGCATTCCCTTCCGCCGCCACAAAATCAGAAAACGCAATTAAAAGTACTGTAATTTGAAATTTCGAAATTGGTGCATTTTTGAATCTCAGTCAGCTTTGAAGTTTTCAGCTTAGTCTGTCCAAGGACTATGTAGGGGTTCTTTGATCATGTGTCTAGATTGCTGCTGTTACTTAGTTCTCCTATTACTCCACAGTCATTGGGGGAAATAAACATTCATTGTTCTTTAAAATTAACAAAGACAGACTATTTGACTACAAAATAAATCAACAAGCATGTTTTTGACAACCTACGGTTCTAATCCGAACGAGAGTGTGCTGTTAAGTTTGACCAGTAGGTATGTATAATCACACTTACATGGATATGGTATGACAGAGGGGTCTAGATAAGGAGTGAACAACTTCTTTTATTATTGTGTTGGTATTTCATTCTCCTTTCCTGAAGAAAAGGGGTGTAAAGCTGAAGAATATGTCGATGATGTCTAGTGATAAATAAGCAAACATTTTGTTTGTGGCAGTATTTATTTTTCTGCCTGTAACCAAGAAGAATTTAACTTATCTCATTGGAATAGTCTGTAGCCCTAAAAAGTTTCGGTAAACTTGTTTCTCTTTTCCTCCACCTCCCTCCTCCCGCCCAACCTCTGTAGGTTGGATATTTTTGGAAAATTAATTATACTTTATAGAATTAGAATAATAACACTGAAAATAACTCTGAGTATGAGCTAGTATTTGTTAACTATTGTCTATATATATTTGGTGAACTTGGTACGGGTATATATATAGACTACTTTTGTAGGCTACGCTTCATGTTTTTGGATTATATGAATTATTTAAACTGGAGTGTTTTTATTTGCAGTCTGAAGCAGAATATGTGTGATGTGTTAAATTTACATTTTCTGCTGTGAATTAAAAATTCTGTCAAAATTTATGAAGCTTATCGAGTTTAATTCATGGTTTTTGAATATTCTTTGAGCAAAGCAAGTGTATCTTGTTCAAAATGGAATAAAGAGCACGATCTTCTTAAATCAAGAAAAGAGGGCAATTCCTTCTGTTAGATTATTGTGTACACATTTACATATGGCAGTAGTTTAATGCTCTTTCCAGGCAGATAGGCAAGAAAGACAGTTTGTTACATGAGCAGTAATGTTACAGTTCCTGAATCAATACTTGGGTGGATTTAGAACTTGTCATTGGAATCCCCTCCCCCACATTGGGCAGTGACAGTGAAGCCGCAACAAGGATAATTTTACCTAATAGCAGCCAAGAGTTCTCTATTTCAGTGTCGATTTATGGGGAGTATTCTCTTACTTGTGTAAAATAATCAGGTAGTCATCAGGAATTTATCAATTTTTAAAGTATGTGGGTTTTGTGTAGACTGGGAATTGACATGTGATGGCCATAAATGACTTCCAACAAACTGGTTGATGGTTTACACACAGTAGAAAAACATGACTGGTATCTAGTAAAAACTGTGTGCCTTGTCTAAGCTTTTAAAGTTGCATTTAATTAGGACATACTTGCTAACATGTATACTACACTTTAAAATTTTAAGTCTGATAGGGCCTTGCACAGAAACATGTCTCTGGGTTAACTGTATTATTAGGCTTTGCCTTAGTGGACTTATTGTGAGATTTTTGGCATTTTAGTTCAAATTAGCCAACACCTTAACATAAAGTGAGAAAGTCCCTTTTAGGTTATGCTAGCATGCTTGAAAGTGTAGCACCTGGTCGTATGGTAGTATGTGAAAAGACTAGTTAATAAAATGCATGAAAAACTGTACCTTTATGTGCTACGATAGCATTTTACGGTTTCATCTGAACTGAAATGGGTAATGATTTGAAGACTAAAACGTACTGTTACCAAAGAAGCAATTTTGTTGCTATAATTAGATTCTCTTTTCAGCATTCCTCTTAAAACCTCTTTATTTCAGGTGGTTTTAACCCTGGCTATGGGGATTTAAGTTGAAAGTTGTTGTTACGGCTTATGTTTTTGAGTAAGAATTGAAGACTGGTATATGTTTAGTCTTTCTATGGTAATTTTTAATGCCATTTGGACAACTATTCTCCAAAGTGAAGTCAAAAACTTTCTGATATCTCTGTTTTATGGGAGCACGGGAGACTTGTATAACTTCTGAAATCCTTTTGTAAATAGATCTGTTGTTGTGGAATAGGATTATTTACAGAGAACTGCTGCTTTTGTCTTTATAACTGAGTACAATAGATTATTTGTTAAGTTTACAGTTTCATCTCTTTTTCAGTAAGAGTTTGGTAAGAAACATATCTAAATTTATGTAATAACTTTTTTGCTAATCACACTTTGAGAAGCCAAAAATACTTGATATGTTTATGCAGTGAGACTTCTTTTTTGCGCTAAGACTATTTGAAATAATATAAAAAACCTTTCTGAGCAAACGTGCCTTTCTTGGAAGCTTAAAAGTGGGCGAAAAAAGTAAACAACATTCTGAGAAGGGGAGTACTCTCCTTTTCCTTTCTCACCTCCATGGGTCCTTCAAGAGGAGAGTTATGGGAACTGCAGTCTATTGATGGTGTAAAAACACTGGAGAAACTTTTGATAATTAGAAACAATTGTTACTTCCAGAAAGACATATTCTGTATGTACAGTTATCTAGTATTCTCTCTTTGAGGTGACACAATATACCAATAGAATTGCAGTGATCTAATCGTTAGTTGCATGTAACAATTAATGTAACAGTTTGTAATTGGTATCCACTGGATATCTTTTTCCCTTATGTGGAAGGAAGGAAAAGTTCTGGGTTTAATTCGGTTTTACACAAGCATGACTGAAAAATTAACTGCTTTTGCTAGTACAAATGTATTTCATTACTTTAGAATAGGTTTCTAGTTCATACTTACTCCAGCTTTTTTTGGTGTTTAGCTCCGTTTCCCCTAATACTCATATATATGAGTCTTGTCCAGTATCTGTGGGTATTTAATTATGGCTTAATTGTCTGAGAGCAGAGATCAAAAAAGGAGCTCCTCTTTGACTGGAAAGCACATAGTGGTGAGGCAGACTGAGTCCCATTGTCTCCATAAGGTTTCCTTTCCCCTCTCTTGCTTCCCTTCCTTTTTTTTTTCCCTCCTCTCCACAATCTCTAAAGGATAGGTGAGTTTTTCCACAGTTGAAAAGGACAGGTGGGGTGGCTAAATATGAAAGGTAGTGACATTATCGCGTCCTCATTCATTCTGGAGTGTCCTGTCCATACAATTTTCAGGGAGAATACCCACTGAGGGCTAGGGAAATTGGAAGATGGTTCCCAGTCCTTACAGTCCTTCTGTCCATACAGTGTGAATACTCTGGAGCCTCTGACATCTGGATAGTAGCTATTACAGTTGCTGTGTATGAAGACATAACCGGTTTAATTTCAGCTCTGAATACAGCATTTCCTAAAACCAGTGAAAATATTTCGGTAATTAAAATAACATAAGCTAGCACTTATTTGTAAACATAGTTCTTGCAAAGTTTCCAAGGTCTTAGTAACACTAAATATCTGAAAGTGAAACGGAGTAACTGAAAGTGAAATTAATTCCATTAAGTGTCAGTTTTCTTCCAGTTGTGAGAAACCAAGCTTTCAATTCATGTGTTACATAAAGTTCTAAAACCTTGTATTTTTTTTTTCCCCACCCCTTTTTCTTTTCCCCCAGAGGCAAATAAAAGTAGACTGTGTTTTAAGTCAGTTAAAGGAATAGTTAATAATGTATTAATACATCTATCTGTTGAAAAGTTTCCTCTGTCTTTTTAATAACTGTTTGGATGGTGAAATAAGAGAGGAATGGAAATGTACGAATTGATTTCTGATGGCAGAGTTATTCTTTCAAAATATAATTGAAATAACTTAGAGTGAATCTTGATGAGTTACTGAAAAAAAGTCAAACAAGTGGAACAGCTAGTTGGCACAATCATAGTTAAATACGTTTTAGTGATTAAATCAAACTTGCCAGTGAAACTTTTAAATCCTAATGTCCTGAAAACCTATTGTTCATTGGTTTTCGGCTTTCTGGCTTCAAATGCAGGTAGCTCACTTTTTTTCATCCAAAATCGTATTTACCTATATGTGCTTAAATCTCAATTTGTGTTCCTGTGAAGTATGTAAATTGCTAATAACTTCTCATTTACTTTGCCAGTGGACCTATCACTGAGGAGCCAATCAGAGTGTAGCACATCCACTTCCTTTGCAGAGGAAATAGTTTTGTGTCCATACTTTCAGTTTACTGTTTAAACTGAAGGAAGGGGTAAAAAGAGGAAAAAATATTGTTGGGTAGGGAAGTTAATGTATTAGTACTTACTCCGTTCTGTATTTTCCGGAACACTATGAATTTCCTTACACTGATCTGTTTGGTCTGTCCAGTTTTTTTCCTATTTATAAATATATAACCATATATATTCTTGTTTTTTAAATACAGTTTTAACAGGACTTATACATGAAATACATATTGGGTATGTGTTTGATTACAGATAAATCAGTTTCTAATACACTCTTTCAAAATTGGATTGACATTGGAAGCTCAGTGACTTTCCTGGATCATGTCTGATTCTGGCTTCTTTGTTGTTATCCTTTCTAACTTGTGGATAAGTAGGTATTAATTTAATGGTATGCCAAAAATTGCAAGTTAGTGTTTGAAATATATTGATGTCTTTGTCACTGTTACAAGAAGTGATTGTTACATGAAGATCTTGGCAGTTTCCCTTTCTGTAGAAGTTCCACATAAATGCTACAAATACTGGGTCACAGTTGTGGAATAACACAGCTGAATGTATATTTTTCACTACGATCAGATGTTCATAAGCTTACAATTCTGTGTTCTTGTATTTAGGGTGACTTTCCTGTCAATGTCATAGTGTGCCTTCGGAAGTTGAGATTTTTATGGCAGGCCCCATGCAGGAAAATGAGCATTACTGCACATTCTGAACATCTACATGATTGCACATGTCTGTCTGTGTCTTCCCACTGAAATGAGATCTTTGCTGAAGTAAAGTTCTATATATGCTAAGTCTACCAACTTACATTACACTTTCCCCCAGAATCAGAAGCACTGCTAGTTGTAGTTCTGGGGAGAGGTCACTTAACTATGCAGTTACTACAGCTTCATTTAGAATGACCCTTATATCTCTTCAAACTTTTCCTCGTGGTTTATTATTTTTAATATATGCTGCATTTTACAAGCTTAGTTTCTAAGTGAATTAATGTCTTCTGTGAACTATGTCTACTACAGACAGCATCATGAGTGATACATTTATTTTGAAGGCTGAGTGGAAAGACTATGTATGATACTGTATTGTAAGCTGAAGGTTGTATTATAAGGGCATAGTTAAAAATTGTTTGGTTTTGCATTGTTGTACTACTTAGAGACCTTAGCTGGAATCTGATTTCCATTTTGTTTTGTACTGTGCAACATGAAGTAAATATTTCTTTCTCCATTTAATCAGAATTGCATGACACTGAGATGCATACCGATTCATTCCTAATGTTCTCCTATGTAACATTTTTGTTACAGCATTGTGTAAATGCATATGTGTTTGTGGTTTGTTTTTTCTTCTGGTAAATAAAAAGGGTTGTGAGTTATTGTAATTTGATAGTCTGATGTACAAAACCTGAATGATAGAAGGTCTAAAAACTAATAATCTGGGGACGTGAATGGAAATCATTAATGATATCTGATGTGGTCCTTACAGGAGGGTTTATTGCCTGTCTTTGTAGGATTTGTTTGGGGAAATTTTCACCTGTGTATTTTACATAGCGTGCAATCATGATTTGCAGTTCACGGTGTCCATGAGTCTACTTTCAGTCATTTTACCCACCAAAACATTCATTTACACATCTCTATGGAGTTGAATTAACCAGAGTCATGTTCACAGCATGGACATTTTTATGAGCTTAGTTTTGAAACCTTGAGAAATCCGGTTGCGTCTGTGGAAACAGATTGTTGAGAGTACAAGTCCTTGGCTGCCTTACCTTAGTGATAACACTGACAACTTTTGTTGTCACTCTTAAATCAAGATTGCCTTTGCTTCATGTGGTGGGGACTAGGAACTTATGTAATACTTTTCTTGTGTAAGGAACCTTTAAGAGTGGAGACAATTTTTAAACATGGATTTGAAGGTAATTCCTAGTGCCCCTTTACTTAATTTGCGTACTGCTACCAATTGCAGTAAACCAAAATGAAAGTTTTTGCTAAAATATTTTGTTTAATTTCTTACAGAAGTTAATAAAGCAAGGAAGACATGTTGACCAAGTTATGTGTGTTATCTCAAGTTTTCTGTTTTAAAGTATAGTTTTAAAAAATTTTTGTTCTTCCCCCCTCATAGTACAAGGAACTAGTTGTATACCTGCATAAAGCAGGTGTATCATTCTGATTTTCTACTAGATATTCCTAACGAGCATTCAGTTATTTCAAGAACTGAGAAGACAAGTTCTACCTATAGTTCACAAGGTTCAAGTATTGTATTTTGAAATCATTCTCTGTTCACAATTTATAAAAATGTTACTTCTCTAATTGAATGGAGATACTTTAAAAAGACATTTGCTTCAGTTTAGCTACTGTTCTAGTAGAAGTGATATGTAAAGGTAGAATGTATGTAGTGATACACAGGAACATCCAGCTCAATGTTTTGTATGTGAAGGAAAGGAATGTACATGTGTGACAAACTGACATTTTTAAGCGGTCTTCTGAAGCTCTGCCAGTGTGTGCGTGTGGTGCTTCGTGTTTGGAAACATTAGAGATGATCAGCGAGCTATGATCGGTCTGTATCCCTGATTCGTGTACATATATACGATCAGTATTTGTAGGGTGTGGGGCTTTTATTTAGTAGCAGGAAAAAAATCGCAAGAAGCTTTCTAGATGCGATTGTAAGATAAAGGAAACACCAAATTGGGGTAGTTCATGTTATTGAATATTTTGCTAGTACTTACGAGTTCATGGTAGGTGTACATTCTGAAGTGAAGGAGTTTTGGGGTGTCGTCTCCCCTCCCACTTCTGTCCAATGTAATAAAGATAATTTCTGGTTCTTACATTTTTTTTTTTTTCCCCCATCAGGAATACATTCCGATTGAAATCCGTAAATAATTTTTTTGTGTGTGGAAAAAAATTTCATTGGCCTTTGTTTACATTTATTGCCCTTTGGTGTGTATTTCCAAAGTCTGTTATGAGAGAGGGGGGACTTCATTGACCTTCCCTATGTCATCATTTTGTCCCCATGACATCATTTTGTAGGTCTTCAGCAATACTTTTTTTTTACTTCAGAAGTGTCATCTTAGGCCTCCTAGACAGTGTTTTGTCATACAGCTAGGCTCGCTCTTTTGGTAAAGTTTTGAGTCTTGTAGATCCTACCTAATTTTATGGAAATGTGAGAATATGCCATTAGTTCTATATAAGAATTTGAATATGGGATGAAGAGTTTAATTTTTAGACTTCCATATTTGAAAAATTTCTCCTTGGTATTTTCTGATAACAGGATTCTTTACACACTTTACTTTCATTCTCCTTCTCTGGACTACTGCCGCTTTAAAAAAATGTGGATTTTAATCATTGTTAAAGCAAACGGTTTGTTTGCATAAAACAAAGCAGTCTGAGATCTGTGGTTTGAGGTGAGGCAGAAGCTCAAGATACATTTTTAGCAAGCGTACAGTGGGCTCAGAATACAATTTCTAAGTTATGTGTTAGTCATTGTGTATATTCTGAAACCTATGAGCTCTCAATTTGACAGTGCCGGTTTATGTGTTCGAGGAAACAGGTATGCATTATATTCCATATGTTGTAAGCGTGGTCTTTCTCCTTGTATTTTAATTTTGAGTACCTCTGTAGAATTGCATATGACTTTGTTAGTTATTTCCATAAAAATTCCCAAACTAAGTCAAGCACTCAAACACTGACAAAAATGGGAAAATCATCTCTTGCTTTTGGTGATCTGAAGTATCTTTCATCATGAAATAAATTTTTTTTTTTTTTTTTTTGGTCTGTACAAATTGTTAATAATTGCACTGTCCAGAGCTTGCGCTTAGTCTCAGGTTTGTGACTTTCTCATAGGCTTGTGCACAGACGTAACATTTTAGTGTCTGAATATAGCAAATGCTAACAGATTCTTTTAGCATCTTGTGGAAGAGATGTTTTTCAGTGATTAGGATCTAATGTAGAGAAAAAGACCCCACCAAACCTGGAGATGTTTATGTATCTTGCTTATTGGCAGCCTAACCTGAGGCACTGGGTTCCTGGTTTTTGGGGTGGGAAGAGGGGTTTCAGAGATTTTAGGAATTTTGTATCGCTCTTAACTTTATGTTTTTTTTCCATAAACGAAGCAGTTTTTACCTTGCTAACAGGAGATAAATGCGTGTTACTAATCTGCTTTTTAACAGGGGTAGTGAAAGCAAAAAAGGTAAAATGGCTTGCCCAAAGTTGCGCAGTGACGCAACGGGCGGAGCTGAGGTTAAGGGTTTAGGCGTCTTATGTCTTAATAGCAGGATGCTATGTATTTGCAGTTGCATTTGACTCGAGTTTATATTCTGAGTGCTTTGTAACTCGGAGAAGCAGTCTCTTAAGGTTGGAGAGTGACTCAGCATATCCAGATAGAGGTCTGCTCAAGGAACTTGGGATTTCTTCTGAAATTTGAGGGATTTGGAGTTCAAACTCATTTTCTCCAAAAGGAGTTTGCATGTCTTTAAAAAAATTTCATGTTTTACTTGAAATCTCTTGCCCCATTTGATACACATACCTCAGTTTCAGAAAGAACTGGTTGAGTATTTTGGTGAATAGTGTAATTTATGGTATAGCTGGCATTTGCTGTATAGCTTTGTTTTCCATGTGCAGTGCTCCTGATGTACATGATAAGCATCTCTTCAATGAATAAAATGGCACTTGACTGTGGCGAGTAAAGATTGTGTTGCAAAATATGTAAGAGACAGAATTGTGTATCAGGCCTGCCTTAAACATTTCTTAAGTTAGTCTGTGATTTTAAGATGTTTATTAATTTTTTTTCCCATGGAAGGAGAAGGAGTCATATATGGTATTTACCTAGTTTTTATGATTGAAACCTCTCCATCTTACTAGTACAGAAGCTCCTACCTCTTGTACGTGATCTGGCAGGGCTGAGTTCTCAGCCTTGTGGATCAGCCACTTGAGAGTGAACGGTTTGAGGAACAATGGGTTACCTGTGCAAGTGTATACTGGTTGTGTAAACTACACCTTTGTGTGCTTGGGTTTGGTTGGCTTTCATGGGGGAGAATTGGCTAAATGTCTTAAATATGACTCTTCTACAATAATAATCTGTGTTCTAATTTCAGCTGATGAAACTTGTCACAGAGTCTTGAGACATTGCTCGGTACTAGTGGCAGTGAAGGGCAGCAAACTGACAGAAGCTGATGAGTAAAGATTTAAACTATTGGTCTTCTGCTACTATACCTTCTTAAATTCAGGGGGAAAATGAGAAGGCTTCATTATCTCTTGTTCATCCAGATCAATTCCGTCTTCTAGCATGAGATAAGGCCATCGGCTAGTACATAATTTCAGCGTTGAGAGAATGCTGAAGGGCAGCACAGCAAAGAACAGTATATTCAGAGAAAAACACAAGCAACGTTGATTTTTCTGCCTCCTTTCCTTCTACCCTAAACCATTTTCTCCTTCCACCCCCCCAAATCAAATGTTTTCCTGGGGCTAATGAAAATTACCTTGCTCTCCCCAAAACTGTACCTGTGCCAAATTCGAATTATTGATAAAAAAGAAGAAAAAAGATGAAAAGCAACCACTCTTTGTTTTCATATCTCACTTAATTGGATGATATTTTATGTGTTTGTTTTACAGCGTAAGTATTAGCAAACCGACGTGAACTTCATGTTGCAAGATGTAGAGCCACTGAAGCACTTTGAGGGATATTGTTGAAAGAGTTGTTCTAAGGCAAAGTGTGCAACAAGGAGTTCTTTGAAGGCAGTTACAGCTTAAGCAGTTCCCCTTCTCTTCAGATTCTGGCTGCTTGTCCCCACCTGCTTTGTGTTGGCACAGCTGTTTGTAAGACCAACCAGTGAATCAGAGTTGGAAACTGAGTTGGCTGAAATATATAATTTTATATATATAACATTTGGGTGTGTGTGGGGGTGGAGAATCAGGTTACTTTTCAGTCAGATCGGTTCCCAGACCTGGTACACTGTGCTGCTGCTCAGACATTTGACAAGATAATGGAATGGGTTGTGTGGGTGGACAGGAACAGGGTGCCTAGAAGAGGCAGGGGTTGGTTAACTGGCTCTGATAGCACTGTTACTTAATGGAGAACATAATTCTGAGGAATTTTTGCCACCCCTCCTGTAGTAAATCACTCCCCTGTCAGTCTCTCTGTCTCCTCCCCCGGCCCCCACCTCTCTCAGACTTTGCTATCTCAAACTTCCCTTGTTAACGTTCCTGCTCTGGTGCTGTCCTGCTTGTGTGCACTATTAACTCACTGTACCGCAGCCTTACTTGATAACGTTCTCTCTCCAGCTCTCCTGCTTGCTTGCTAACGCTCCTGCTTACTCCTGATGCATCTGTTTTCTTGTACTCTTTTCACTTGCCCTCTTCCTCTAGTTCTTCCTCACCCTCGCTCGCTCTTTTTCACAATTTTCTAACTTTTGCTGGTGTCCTTTTTCTCCCATGTCCTTTCCAGTGCTTGATTTCTCAAGCACCTCTTTGTCACTTGCTCAGTCTCTTGCTTGTTCAGTGTTTTCTCCTTCTTGTTCTTTCTCACTTGTTCTTCCCCCCTGTAAGAGCAATGCGTTTGAGGGAGAATAATACCCAAATTTTAAAGACTAAAACCTCTTAAGAAACACAAAGTTTTTAATTTTCTGATTTTTTTTCCCCCCCTTAAATGTTACCACAAAACAATACAATGTATTCTGAATCTTGTGCATTTATGAAATTTTTACTTGAGTTCTATATTGCCCTAAGATAGGTGCAATACAAAATATGTATTGTTCCTGTTTGGACAAACTGAAAGATGAATCGAATTTTCTAAAGTTAATGTTGTAAAAAAAGTTATTTTTCAGCTGTCTTTTACAAGATGCAAACATAGCTTATTGATATCAGAAGCTAAATTGCAGAGTAGATATACTTAGTTTTCTTGTTCCTGCTATGCAAAGGAGACATGAAAAAATGTTTCTCTTGATAGCCTGGTTTTAACATAACCACTGGCTGGACCGGTTATGTTAAAAAACAAACAAACAACTCATGGAAATTCAGTGCTTACTTGTCCTCTTAAGTAAGTGACCAGAGCTGCTGGGATTATCCTGTTGTTTCACTTCCATGTATTCAGATATCTAATATTTTTGTTCAAGTTATTTAAATTTTGTTGATAACTAGTTACCTGTTAGTTGGGAAAATAGACAGGAGTGCTGATTCCTTAGTATCTGAATCCATCCATATTTTAATATCCATCCATATTTTAATAACCCAAAGTGACTTCAGATAAAAACATGGAAGATTGGAAAATACTCCTGCTCTTTGTAGCAGGAAGAAAGCAATGGAATTTTTCTGCCCATCTCCTTTGCTTCTCTGAGTCTTTGGGTGGACTGAAGGCAGGAGTACCTTACGTACCTTGCAAGGCATGCTTTCTCCATGCAAAATGTGATGGACAACGTTCTACTTTCGCATTCTTATATGAGAGTGCAGTTAACCATCGCTCTCTGAGCTTGCAGATTTTTGTTTCGTTAGGCCAGCTGCTCTAGGTCAGGTTATCAAGCAGGCTGCTATCAGGATGTACATGCTGATAGGGCGAACACTATTCTAATTTACAATAGTTGTCTTTGGAAATGTTCAGTTCATTCCTTCTTGGTTAGTAAATAAAATTATTACTCACAAATGCTGTATCTCTTTGGTGCCTTGTGGCTTGTCTGACTGTTATTTGTTTGCTTGGGGGGGTTCTTTGTGGTGGTTTTTTTTTTTTATTTTTTTTAACCCATCCATCGCCTCTGCTTTGAGTCTTGTTCCAGTCTACTCTTCGGTAGACTTTGTTCATCGTGCTTGTTTTATGCATGATTGTTTGGGGCTAAAGACTTTTGGCTTGTGATAAACAACATGGCATGCTCAGTTTCTATGAGTAGTTGAGGTTCCTTAGTCAAATAATGGTTTAGCTACTTTGATGTTTAGTGCCCGTCTTTCCCCCTCCCATCCATTTCTTCAGCAATCCATTGCACTTTTCATAAAGCCCTTGTTTCTCTTTTTCTCCAACTTACTTTGGGTTGACTGTTCTGCATTTCAGAACTTCCTACTTTGCTTGTCTTTTTTGCCCTTCAGGATGTCATCCATCTCCTTGACACTTTCAGGAAAGGGAGGAAGGCTGCTCAGTGTTTTCAGGCAGCCTCTGTGGCAGATATAATCGGTACAGGTTAGCATGTCTCTTGCACTTTCCTATACACAGAAGCATCGTGAAGAACATCTCCGTGCTTTCTAGTAATTCCTGTAAATCCAGTATGAAGCTAACTTGAAATATTTTGAATAAAAATATCTCTGAGCAAAAAAGAGAGAGTAGGCCTTGGCTGCTAGATCAGTGTGGGGACCCATCTTTCCTCAGATAGATTCAGTGTAGCACCAGTGAACTCCATAGAAATCTCTTTGTCTTAAGCTCTGAAGCTACTAGGGCTTATTTATGTTCAGTTCAAGTAAAGTCTCAGATTAGCAGTGTGGAGTTGTGGCTTATTTCCAAAGGTGGTCCTTTCTTGTGTAAAGGAGAGGAAAAAAAAAGAAAAGTGTTGGGAAGAGGGAAGTTCCAGTTTTGAAGCTATTGAATGTGGCTTAGCTTCTAACTTATGCTGGAAAGGAAGGTATCAGTGTAGTACATGGTGTTATGAATTGGGACAGAGTTCTGTATTGTGATGATCTTGATGACTACATTGTCACATTCAGCGTCTCCTTTTTGCCTTGTGCTGGAAACTGGTCACGTGAAGGGCTGTAGAGAGGATTCTATTGGCCTGCAATCGTTCTATTTGGTGCACCTGCTATGAGCTCTAAATCTTGCTTTTATTATCCCTTTTGCTATGCCCCTGCGACTTCA
Organism: Chionis minor; assembly: GCA_013398295.1. Lineage (NCBI taxonomy): Eukaryota > Metazoa > Chordata > Aves > Charadriiformes > Chionidae > Chionis > Chionis minor. The sequence goes on from VZSF01008207.1 coordinate 349,791, forward strand.
TATGTTGCTCTGCTGTTTCAGATGTGTGTAGAAAAATTGCGTTCTTCCTAAGGATACCTGTGCTGGCATCATCCATGGACTGTGTCACATCACACTGATGACCTTCTAGTTGAACTCTTTCATAAAACGGGAAAAAGAGCAAGTCTATATCAAAAGTTAACCTTTTTACGGCAATCTTTGTTAAAAGCACAGCACATCATTGCATGAACTACACCAGCTCGGTAATGTTAGTAGAAAATTAAAGAAAAAATCTGATGGAAAAGTGTCTTTGTTTTGGAGTCTTTCCATCTAGCAAGCTATTCTTGGTAGTCTGCAGGTTCTTCAGTGGGACACTAAAGATTTCCTTGCCTTTTTATTTCCTGGATACCTCAGACGTGGTGATCTTGAGTACTGTTCGGAGGTCTGTAAGGTCAGGATTTAAAAGCTTTTTTTTTATTATTATTTTTTAATTTGTCCTCATTTCCTTCCTGCAACCTGCCTTATTAAAATCATGTTAGGAATTTTTATCAGGAAAAAAAAATGCTACAGGAAACCAAACTCCTCTAGTCAGAACCCTAGCAACTTCTGATGCTGCCAGAGATGCTGTTAAATAATCACAAAGTTGTATAATCCTAGCATGTCCTAGAACTACTTAAATGGGTAATTTTGTCAAAGTTTTAGTGCAATGTCTGCTTCTTGAACATATGACAAATAGAACATTAGATTGATCAGTGTATACCCAGTATTTGGATACTGGAATTAGTGAAGTTCATGTAAATTGTCCCAAGTTTCAGCTTTTTCTATTTAGCCTCATAAAGGTCTAGTTAGACAAAATTAATCTGAAAGGCCTCTCTTAGAATTTTCCCGGGCTTTTATCTCAATGAGATATGTCATTTAGACTTTTGTCTTGCAACGGCCATCAGAGAATATTTTGAAAAATGAATTCCATACATCTCCATAGTGACAGTACACACAAAAAGGGATTCGAAAGAACATTATCCCAAGTTGACAGACTAAGCTTGAATTACACGTTCAGGACTATAATATAACACAGTTATTTAAAAAAAATAATTGGGTGTCCTGAGTTCATTAGAATCTTTAATACATTAAAAAAGTGACATATTTATTCAAATAATTTGGCATTGTCTCTGTGTGTGAGAAAGCCAGTAAGCAAACCTGAAAAAAGTTGCTTTCCTTTTGGGTGAATTAGTGCTAGAGCAGTGAGGATCTGGAAAGGGAGGAATGTGGGCACAACAGCCCCCCTCCACCTGTCTTTTTTTTGTGTGTGTGTGTGTAGCAGCAAATGATTATTTTAGCAATCATGTGCTACTTCATCCTTAGCCTTAACTTTCTTTTTCTGTTATCTGAATTAAAGCAAAGTCTCTCTCTCAGATTTATTGTGGGCTAAGGGGGGGTGTGTGTGTAGATAGGTAGGTAGGTATGTGGTCACTTACTCAGGATAAGATGATGAAAGGTAACTTGTTGTAAACATGACTGTGAATTCGAACTCTTAGCTGTCAAACTCAGGTTGGGTTACCTTATGGCATGGTATCTGCAACCACTGTTAGATTTGTAAAACCAAACACCAGAAAGTCCTTGTCTTCGATGTTGATAAGCAGGAAATAACGTAGTTTTAATGGTGACTGGCAATCCATTCCACTTGATGAAAGAGTGTAATGGTTTCTTGGTCTCTGAAGGCATTTAAATGATGAGATCTTTTTGTGGGGTATTCCATACATTGATGAAGGCTGGATGAGGAATTAACTCGATGAAATTCTAAAGAAGTTGTGTAGAAGGTCATAATAGATTATGATGAGTTTGTTCTGGTCTTAATGGTGTGGAGGTTTTGTCCATTTTTAAATTTTATTTTAGACTTATAGCAGAAGGGGCAATGATTTTATCTGGCAAAACAAGTTTTCTAGAGTCTCCAATGTAACAAAACTTTGTAAAGGTGTAGAGCTGGCATGAATGTTTGATGAAATATCTATTCAATGTGATAATAAATGTATCCCAGTAAAGCTTTTGCTGGTTGATGTGTACCCACTGTCTGTTCTGGCTCTTCTCCATGTGTGTTCATGCATCCACATGCATATATGGCTTGAAAAAGGTCTTTCAATTCTTCATAATGGGTTATAATACCATGTAAAACTCAGCAAAATTTTGCAGCCTACTAACTCTGCAGTAGTATCTTGGTATATCTTGGGATACATCAAGATTTGGTTTATCATTATGCTTAATGGCACAGATGGAGGCTCTCAAGATAATAAAACAAGAGCTCAGAGTTTTAAATCTGAAGAAGGTGGTATTTTGACTTCATCACCAGATTATATGAAAATTTACTGAAGTTTGTTAATTTATCTCCTTCCTCAATGAGAGTTTTCTAGGTCAGTGGTTCCTTAACTGGGAAATAAGGCCATGGTAAATGAACTACAGATGGAACTTAAAACCATGTTGAATTATGTTAAGTTAAAAAATATTATGTTAGGATGATTCATGTTTTGTAAAAAATTTTTGGATCTGACAGTGGTCTGCATTCTGAGAAATGTTAGGGTTGTAGTTCTGGAGTGAATGATGTGAGGAAAATGTGGAGTCTTTATTCATGTATTTATTTACTACATTGAAGGAACAAAGAAGCGGAAAACCCATTTTGTCGATCTACTTTGGCCACTTTTCTTTACCATAGTTTTGGAGTGCCTTGTGATGTTATATGCATTGGAGATTACTCATGAGCGTGATCAAGAGTTCCAATAATTTCCTCCTTCAAAGATGATTTACAGGGTAGAGAGGAATTAAGCTGGGGCCGCAGATGGACTTGTAGGCCTCATCATTACAATCCCAACCTCATTAGTGCCTGGATGTTGCAGGGGAGTATGACACGTCTGTTTGACAGCAGCCTAAACTGGTTCACAAGAGACTCTGTCCACTTTCTCCCTTGGTTGAGCATACTTGCAAGTTCTCCTTGTTGGCATTTTTGCTCTACTTTTCCACGTTGGGCCTGCTTAAAATCTAAGCACGAAAACCTAATGATAAAACTAGAGGTAAAAACTCCACTGCCAATTTAGCTACCTAAACTGTTTCATCATGAGGTGGACGAGTGCCAGGAAGATGAGCCTCATCTGTGACTTGCTCTTTTCGTATAAGCCTTGTGTTTGGTCAGCTTGTGAAGGCATACGCTCGGTGGGAAGTTATGTTACGTGGCGTAAACTGAGCTAGCATCTTTTTCTGGCGCTGTTAGCCTTTCTGTTGTAGCTTTAAGTTTTTCTTACCATTTGCTGAGCCAGTTCAGTTTACTAAACTGGCAGGAAATGAACCTGACAAAGATGTGAACAGTTTATAATTGGGTCATTGAGCTGATTTGTTTTACCATCTATTCAGTGTGAACACTGAAGCTTTCCAAGAAAGGGGGCACAACCGTCCATCTGAGAGTTGGGAAGGATGGAGGGGGACTGCTGCCCTTCCTGGTAGTTTAGTGTGTTCCTCAGATGGAGAGACTCTGAACTCACGTTGTTCAATTCCAGTGAGAATAGCTAGGTCACCTGGCTTTTCAGATGTTCTTGGCAACTGTCCTCTGTACTATTGTACAAAAAAGAACCAAAGAATCATGGGACAGAGGGAGAGAAAAGGAAACGTGACTCTCCAATCCAGTGATTAGTGTGCTTACCTTAAGGGAAGGGGAAAAAGAAACTTTCTGGGATTTAATCAGTGCTTACACATTGTGCAGGAAATGGTTCCTGGATGCTGTTTTATTTTCTCAGTGGAAAGATATTATGTGAATTATGGAAATGTAGCACAACCACCAAGTTAGGAATGATACGCAAATAAAGTGGAGAGAGTGTGGGAGAGTATAGGTGGAATGTAGAATAGTTTCTATCAGGGAAATTATCTTCTACTCAGTCTTCAGTTATTTATTTGTTAAGGGGCTTTAACGCTAAATTTTTTATAGTGAAATTAATTTAATTTTCTGAAGGACTTAGTCTGATAAATTCTGTGTCTTTGCATTTGTTAATTCATATGTTGAAATACAAGTACCCAGTGATATATTTTGGAGTGTATTTGAGTGTATGTAGGAAGTGCAATTCCTAAGAAATAGGTGGTGTTTTGGTTTTGCTAGAGTTTCCTGAGTTTTGAAAGCAGTGTATTCCCTTAGCTCCTCTAAATTGGGATTTAAAGATAATAGAAATAAAGTTCCCTATGTGATTGCTACAGTAATCCAAAATAGAATTATTTTTGCTTTAGAATTCAGATTTCTCTCCTACTGTCACGTTGGTCAACCTGACTTAGGTTGGGTCTTAAAGCATAAAGACTTATGGACTTAAAGCATATTGTGGAGTCTCTATATATACTTAGGCTGGGACAGTAAGAACGAAATGGGTAGGGATGCTGGATTTTACTGTGGTGAAAAGTCTTTTTTTTTTTGGGTCGTTTTGCTTTCCAACGTCAGAGAAATTTGTAGTTGGCATGCCTGATTAAATTTATTTCTTCAAATTTATTTATGTAGACCATTATGACAGACACAATCTATATATAGAGAAGTCTGTAAACATTTTACTTGTGTTCTTGAAGTAGAGGTGGGGTCTGTTACTGTCAATATCAAACCAGATGTTAACTGTGGTCTTCAAAGTGCTCTGTGGCAGTTTGGCAAGAACTATTGGAAATAGAGCTAGGTTGCTCTTTGCTTCTCTTTTACTGTATTCTTAGCCTATACAGCAAACCTTATTATAGATGGCCAAAGTTTGTGAGCTCTCTACTTTTGTCTTTCTGTGGACAAACGTGGTGTGTTTTGCTAGTGAGCTTTTTAGGTGAGGATCACTATTTTACTGTGTCACACAGTAACAAACGCAATGAGGTTCTCCCTTGGCAAGCAGAATGCCCTGTTTATTAGCACAGCACAGTCCTAGAGCATGGCTTCCTCACTTCCAGCATTGGTATTTAGACTCCTGGCCCTGACCTAGGAACTGTCAGTTTCAAAAGTCCAGAACATCAAAGACTGCACAAAAATGCAAATAAAGTTCTCTGTGACTGAGTAGTGGTATGCAGAATATAATTGTGTTAGCTGTATGCACATGCTAAAGAACAATTAGGTTCTTGTTTACTGTGTAGATTTTTAAGCTGAAAGTCAGACTTGGGCTCTGGAGCTGTGCAGAGTCAGCAGAAAACTGTTAAAAAAAGGTGAATATTTTACATCATGCTAAATTGCAGAACTGACTCAATGAGACTGGGGGAGGTGCCAGACGTGGTGCAAGAGATGGGCCTGCACTGAGTGGTTAAGGGCAAGGAGGCGTGTGGGTGGAAAGACAGTAGCCAAATCTGAATCAGCTTTGGCTTTTGGGGAACTCTGCAGCCCAAGAATTCTTGTTTTAATGAAATAACTCAGTTTATTCACCATCAATTTTGAATGCATCTGGTTGTCATGGAGCCTGAACTTGACCACTGTCAATTCGCAAAGCTGTTGAACTATGAACTGCTGTTTGAAAGCATGTTGAAAAAGATTTTTAAACATGGTGTTTCTGTACTGACATGTCTGGCGAAAGCTGGAGCTTGGCTTTTGGTTTCCAAGTTAAAAACAGCTGGAAGACCAGTTGTGGTTTATGTAGTTTTGGAAATAAGGGGGTCCTCCTCTTTTTCTTTAAACAACTTGTAACTTCTTTTTCCCACCTATGAGCTTAGGGTCCCAGTTACTTGTCAGTATCCTAAAATCCTAGAATTAATCCTAAAATTGCCTTCAAATGCCTTTTAACATTGATAGATCTAATTAAAAGGCAAATCTGAGTTCTGTGAGCTTAAGTTGCGGTTATGTCTCCATTTACTATACTTGCATGGCTATTCCATATTCCATTTTAGTATTCTGCTTGGGTTATATAGAAAAAGAGAAATAGTGCACTGGGACTTTGAGGTGTGCAAATGGAGAAAAAGGATATCCTTCCAATTTGAAGAGTGTGTCTAGAGTTACTTTTAGGAATAATCATTTGTGAGGCAGCATGTACCCTATTTCTGAAGTACTGACTTTGACTATTTTAATATAAATGTGAAGCCTGTGAACTTGTCCTGCATAAAAATCATCACCTGATGATAAGACAGACTGTGTCTTATCTATTTCCCTGAGGGAAGAAAAAAAAAAAAAAAAAGGAGAAAGCTTAAAGCTGAGGCCATCTCCATGGCAGGCTTCTTAAATGATTGTGCTCTAGATATAGTAATGTTAATATTTTTTCCTTAGTGACTGGTGAGTTTACCATCAGAATGATGTTGTGGGTGAAGTCTTGTTAGAAAGATGTATTAAGTGGCTGGCTTCTTGATTGATTTTTGATGGCTAGAGTTTTTTGTTGGGGTTTTTTTTGAGAAAAGGTTTACATTTTCTGCAGGATTTCTAGGATGATAAAAGTATGTATTCGTAACTGAAGAAATGTATTCCTTTTTCTGCTCCCTTTAGATGCAGTGGTTCAGAAACATCTCTGAACAAGTGTCCCCAGAAAAACCATTCTGAGTGTGTGAAGTCTAATAGATGCATTAAGGAAAATTCTGATATTTGAGAACTAAGTATTTGCATTTAGTCTCTTTGGATGCAAGGTGGAAGTAGACAAGCTTCAGTTTTTCAGCCTGAACTGAAACTTGGGCAGTTAAATCTGATTGATCATGTTAAAATGGTAAGGATATCAGCAGAATTTCTCTATTAGCCACTTTTCATATCAGAAGTATACCTGCTTTAGCAGAAGGTATGGGGATTTATGGGGTCAAGTCTGGTTTAAGACCCAGGCATGTGGTTAACTAATGACCAGAGAGTACCTAGCTACCTGTATGCCTGTCCAGTCTGTATCTCCTCAATAATGAAAGGCAAAGGTAGATTGCAGCATTGCAGTTGTCAAAGTGTTTAAAAAGGCACACAAACCAATGTATGGCTGAAACAAGCCACTTACCCAAAGTCTTATAAATAAGCACCGTCTATTTACAGAGCTAGCCAACAGTTTGCAGTTGTGTGTGGCTGGTTGTTTTGCTTTGTGATTTGGAAGACTATAGGTATGCATATTGCCATGTATTAAAATACTTGGAAGCCTTCAGGATGAAAGGTACTACCATATCAGGGCAATGAACATCTAGGTTGTTATAAATGTACTTGAAATATGTAACTTTAGATCGTCGTTGAAAGTAACGTCAGAACTATCTGCTCCCAAAATTGAAATGGAGAAGTAGTCTTATTTCATTTAGGTGTGTGATCGCAGGTTTACATATAATTTCTCAGGAATCTGTATAAGTATATAAAGTGTTTTGGTAATGGAGTTTGTTGTGGTCTGAGTAAGATTACATTCTCTCTGGTTTTGATAAATTCTTTTACAGTAATATTTATCGAAACATGATGATAACCCATGAGTTTATTAATTTCTGGTTTCTGTTACATGTGCATTGCAGCATGATACAGAATTTGTCATGCTTCAGGGCAGAATTAAAAGGGGAAAAGAAAAAATGAACATTTAATACAAGGGAACAGTAATGATTTGAAAACTCAATAACATCTGAATTTGATAGGATGGGTGACTTAGAAAGTTGAAGTCTCTTGAATGTGTCATAATATTTTGTTTAAAACCCTGGTAGCTGTGAAGATACTGTACCATTCAGATATTCAGATGGCTATTTTATTTTCTTACATTTCTTGGAATCTCCTTTTCTTTTTTGATAGCCATTTTAGCAAACTTTTGGACAGAAACTGTTGCCTTTGCCTGTTGAAAAATGAGATTATACGTTTTCATCAGTATAAAGGCATTGCAGTTAAAATAGTCCATATTTGCAGGGAAGAACAATCACCCTTACCTCCTATATATATGTAGTGTGCGTGTGTGTAACTATACATATGTATAATGTGGGTCTGAGCTTTTACAGTTTTTGAGAAGTAAAAGCATTTCAGTATGCATTGCTTGGCTGGAGAGCACTACAAATGCTGTCCCAGCTCTAGTCTAGGTTTAAAAGGTTGAAGTAGCTGCATGTTGAGACCCCTCTTTTTCCAGGTCTCCGAGAAATAGACAGGCTATTTTGTAAATAAAGGGTACAACAAAGCATGGAATTAGTAGTTAGTGATGATTACATTGGAAAAATAGTAAGCTGTAGTAATATCGAGATTGTAGTAAAGACCTGTAAATTGAGTGATGTTTGGCCTCTTTCCGTGGAAGTTTTAGGCGTTCCTTTAATTCTTTGTTTGCTTGCTTGCTTTATGGCTGAAAAAAAATGAGGAAAAAGTAGGAAGGTTCAATTCTCTTGAGACTTTTTAGGTCTAAAGTTCTAAACTGATGAATGTGAATATATAGTGGGATATGTTTTGCTTTGCATTTTTAAAGTTCTTTTCCTAACCACACGGAACAGAAACAGTTTTTGTAAATGAAATGATCAATCTTTTTGAGGACATCTATAGAAAAATCTCAGCTTTGAAAAGCATTTCACAACTGTTGAGAGCAAATTACTCTGGATAAACTAGTTCACAGCCCTCATGGATATTCTACTTCGAAATATGACTTTATTTGCATGCTACTGTTTATTTCATATTTAACATGTTAACTAAAATGTTTCTATTTGTTAAAAAAATAATTAAATAGTTGCTTATCAGAGTTCCCCTGTTAAGGAAGTCATAGGTAGGGTGTGTGTCTTAACATGAAAAATGGTTAGATTGATACATACGTCTATTTTTGTAAGATGACAAAAGTAATTCAGAAATATCTGTTTCATAAGTATCTTCCCCTTTCCTGGAATTCTGTTGTCTTCATGCTTATGTGAATATGTGGTGGAATTATTTTAAAGGATCGTGTAAATGGGACTACTAAGTAGTCGCATTTATTCTCAGGCCATTGAACAGTACAGAAGGAAGTGCTTGGTTGTGAGAGTTCAGTGCCATCCATCACTTGGGAATCTTTTATGTGATAGTGTAGGAGATGGGCAACTCCTGCTGTAGCATCTCTTTGCTTCTTTTGGATAAGGGAGGGGAATGTAAATACAGTGGTGTGACTTTGCTGTTCCAAACCAGTTAAAATGTAACCACATCTGTTTTGCTTGACAGTATTAAGTGGGTGGAAAAACTAAGCACTGCCCACTCTAATTTGTGGTTCCTTATATGGTCAGTACACTGAAAAATGTTTGAAAAAGTTTGTGCTTCTAAAATTAATATTTTTAGTCATTGAGAAAGAAAAGAAGCATATGCAAATTATCTAGAAAATCTGAAGTATTTGAACTTTTATATTAGCGGAAGTGTGGGGTCTTTTTCTCTGTTTTCTCTTCCCCCCC
>VZSF01008207.1:359051-423572 GCA_013398295.1 Chionis minor
CCCCCCCCCCCCCCCCCCCCCAAATTATGTCCATTTAATTCTTCGTAAAACCATAGGCTTTATTCTGAGGTTCGCATGAACAAATAAATATTTAAAAAACAATTCCAAGTTGTCCGTCTGTATGGGTCAAGTAGAAGTTTTAGACTATTCAATTCCTTCATATATAAGGAAAGCAGTACGTTTTTCAGAAGTTACACATTTCTTTCCATAAAAATGGTAGATTTAAAAAATTGTATGTTATAATTCAGAAATTTCAGAGATTCAGATCGCACTCTGAAGTCTTACTGAATTAATACTGGTGTGACACCGTTGTAGGTCCTTCTATGATAAAATTAAGTGCTCTTTGATGTTTAGTATTTTGACACTAATACTGGCCTAAGAAGGCCCTTTTTGTCCCAGCTATTTGTTCCTGCTGCCAGGCTGCTGTGCATCTGTAGTGGACCAGATTAGAGAACTGATACAGGATAAAAAATAGTGGCCTTTTTTTTTTTTTTTTTTTTTTTTTTTTCCCCTTTCCTCCCACTCCCTGTTTTTCTACCTGGGTCAGTTCCCCAGTGCAGTTTGCTGAGTGACCCGGTAATAGTAGCACCGTCTCAGCCAAGCAGGTAGTTGTGGAAAGGATAGGGGCTGCTTAAGCAGTGCTGGTGCTGAAAAGAAATTCTTGCTCAACTGCAACTGTAGTTCTGCCCTTGCCAGGTTTGAATTTGGATGAGAAACTCTGTGATTTCAGTAAAGCTGCTTGTACATGCTTTCACACTTAAAAGATGGGTTCTTGCATCACATGCTGTAAATTTAGCATAAGAGTGAAACTAGTCATTCACAGTATATTCTTTTTAGAACACCGAAATTAATTTTACAAGAAAAATGATGATAGTGTGTTTTGGTTTAGATGCCATTGTTTTATAAGCATCTCACGAGCGTTGATCTAGAAACTAGCATAGTCTTCTAGTTTACCATTGTGCATTTAAAACTCGTGGGGAGTACAAAGCTCTTAGGATGGAAGGGTGTATTGGTGAAGTTTAGTATAAACTCAGTTTTGATAGTTCTCTTTTCATGCTAACTTGAAAACGAGTCCTGTACAAAAATGTTAAAGTTCCCAAAATTTTAACATTCCCTTTCTTAAGCATGGGGTAAACTGACATGTATGAATGTGACTGTGCTCATAGTTGTGCTGAATATGCAGACTAAACTGAAGAGAGGTGTGTTATTTTTTGTTATTCAGTTGTAAACTTTAAAACCTAGAGATAGTCTTAATGTAGTTGTTGACTATTTCAGTGAAAACATAAAGCTATTAGGTTTTCCGTAATACCAAAGAGCTTAAACCTGGAAACGGGGATCTGTGACTTTCTTTGGGAGCATGCTAAACATGATGCTGATCATGAATTACTTGTATTTTGCTTAGTACTCAGTACATTGGCTATCAGGTACAGAAACAAGCAGGTGTCCATAAATGTGGAGAGATATATCAGGTTTTCATGCTGAAACTGCATCTGCTTTTAATTTTATATATGTGATTTTGTAGGTGAACCTGAGGTGGTGTACTGAGTTCTGCTTTGTACATTGGATAGACAAAGTAGTCCAATGTTTAGGGGCTTTTTTCTTCTCATTCTTGTGATTTGATTTTTTTTCTTATATATAACATTACATCTATTGGTTGTAAGTAGAACAGAAGCAGTAAATATTTGTTTGTGTGTGTTTGGCTTTCAGGTGTATCTTAATTTGTACATCTAAACACTTGGGATTTTACCTAGTAGCAAAAGACACTGTATGTGCTAAGTGCTGTATGAACAATGATTTTTACAATTCCTCAATTGTGTCTCTTTGGGAACTAGTCCTGGAAGTCAGTAATTGCTAGAACCCTATGAGATTTATTTATTTATTTAAAAATCCAGTAGTTTTCATTGTACTTCACTTTTTATTATGCAGTGTTTTAAATAATACACCAAATCTGGTGTATTTGGTGCATCTTTTGCCCTGTATGTCTGACATTAAGCAACATTATTGGTTGTCCATGCGTAGTTTCAAGAGTAGGCTGTTGAGATGCATAATAACAACAGCTTAAGAAATTGCTGTTGTGTAGATTTATATATGTCTAGATCCATTATATTCCAGTACGTTAATAATCGCAATTTAATGGTGTATACCTCAGGATAATTCTCCTAGTAAATAAATAAATATTTTTGCTTCTAAGTAAGTATTTATATTTTATGTTGCTAGCAACAGGCCTGCCTGCATTCACCAAAGGTCAGTGACCTGAATTATGTTCATCTCTGACAACGGCCTGTGTAGTCATGAGATATGCAGAGATTTCTCTGGTGCTTCATGAGTATGACTTTAAAAATTATAAGATAACACTTTTGCAGAGGGAAAAACTTCCAGAACTTTGTTGTGATTAGTTTGCAAGATCTTTCAGTTTTTTACTAAAGGTGCCATATTGAATCTTACAATACAGTGATACTGAATAAGAAAAATAAGCCTATATACAGACTATTTTAATTATCAAGATGCAAAAAAAGTAAAAGCCTCCCCAGCAGACTTTTCTTTTAATTCAAGCCCTAGAGTGTGCTATTGTTGATATTCTGAAAACTCTTATTTAAATTTGTCATGGAAAGAATTCTTTGTATATGCTTAAAATTAAAGAAAAGTCAGAGACATGTGAATGTTTTATTCTATTGACAGTCACCACCTTTATAATGTGGTGGAGTATGAGATAAAATGTGTTTGGCATCTTTCACTTATTTGACTAAACATTTTGTAGTAAAGCTGAACTCTACACTTGCAATTATTCATGAGTGTGGAGTGGCTTTGGATAGGTAATCCCATTATCTGTATTTTGAGGAGATCAGAAGAGCATTGTGTGGCTAGGAAAGATGAAGAGTAGAAAGCAACAGCAATTAAAATAGGAAGCATAAAGTGAAGTTTTAACATGGTAGCTTCTTACACAGTTGATTTCCAAGAACTGCTCTTTGTTTCAATGAAAGACTTCAGCTTTTATTCTTTTGTTTGCTATACTACTTTCAATAATTTGCTTTTCAACACCTTTCTTGTTGTCTCTTCCTCCCTTTACTCCTGTATTTTCAATTCACTTCTGTTCTGTACCAGTAAGTAGATCAAACTGGGTTCTTGAAGCCCAGTAAATGTTATTACTAAGGGGATTCTTCTAGTAATGATCTTACAGACTGTGTGATGAGTGGGATTTGTTCTTGCCTCCTGTTAGCATCAGTTTATTATCCAAACCAGGAAGCCCTTGTACAGGCTGTGTAAAAGGCTTTTTGGTTTTAAGAACTTGGCAGTACAGAGGCACAACAGAAGACACGCAGTTCTTGAGCTTAATGTTTTGCCCCTGCAGCTATTATATGTGATTTGGTTGTATCTGTTTAAAAAAAAAAAAAAGTTTGAAATGTTACCCTTTTATGTTGTGTGTGTGATACTGTTACCATAACAGTAACTCATTATATTCATTCTCTGCTAAAGTTTTAAAATTCCTTTTTATGTTGCGGATCCTTTCTTGGAATACAGTACTACAATAGACACCTGGCTTTCTATTCCAAGTCTTAATTCCACCCTGTTCTTCAGAATGTGATTGTTGGAGAGCTGTAAGGAGACTGAAGAAACACATTGGTTTGTGATGGTTATGTTTTGCTGGTTAGCTATGAAGTGGGTGGATGTATTGGTCCTCTGTTAATAAACTGTTAGTGACTTTATAGGTACATCAGCAACCCTTCCTTATTGCCGGTAGCTCTAACATCATCTTCTAAATGCTAAAATAATCCAGGTTTGTGTGTATTAGTTACCTTTCCAGTTTGATTTCTCCTTTCTTACACTTCTCTGAGTTCTTTGCAAGATAAATACGTTTTCAGAGTTAGTTTTCTAAGTGATTTTAAAATATTCTAGATTAATTTCCACTCAGCAAAAAGCATAGCTTCCCATATGTATAAAGTTGCTTTACTTGCTTTTACAAACTCAGCTGTTTGGTTTCAAGTCCTGTAGCTATAACTTGGTAGTCTTTGTTTATGGGATAGTACGTTCTTATCGACTGATTTCCTCCTCTTATGGTTTGGAATAGACTTGGCAGTTGTTGCCCATGACAGCGCGGTACGTTGCTAGTGTTGCAGTGTTGCAGTCGGTTTGATGCAACATTAGGCTGTTTTAAAGTGCTGGAGATGTGCTAACGTGCTGCTTTTGGAGCTTACCATTCCCATTGTAGAACTGGCACAAGACAATGTATGAACGCTCTACAGTCCATTTTGGCCGAAAATCAGCTAGCTTTGCTCAAAATGTGTTTGTTGATAGTCTGAACTAAGCTGGCTTAGTATTGAAACTAGCCTTGTACTGATGCAAATGAGAGGTGATCCTTGATGTCTTTGAGCTACAAGGTGGTAAAGACAGAAGAGTGATATCTTCAGTCCTTGCAGCTACTACTGGAAAAGGCTCTCTATAATCTTAGTGTCTGTAGATACTATTTTTAATTTTAATTGCAGTATCTTGGCCAGAGAGAGCTTTCAAAAATGGGACTATACCTCTGTAGCCTTAAGATACCCATGTAGGCTGGACATATGTGGTACTCCAGGACTCCTGTTGTTTGTTTGTTTGAACCCAGGGACTATTTAGTGTAAAGGAGAGAAAAATTTGTTCTTCCTTTGTCTTTTCTTGTTCTTGAACACAAGTGACTGCCTCTGCTGAGTTTAGTGTTACTAAGCTCAGCGCAAGGCACTGTGTCTGTGTGTGCGACGTGTACACCTAGAATATGTACCAGACTGACTCTTTTGTCAAAATTGAAGTGATTTAGACATGAGAGCGCCTAGTTTGTAGGATCTTGTGTAGCCTTAGGCAGTACTCATCAGCCTTGCCGAGTTCACAGATATTGTAGATGTGGCAGTGACATTCTAGGTCTCTATGGAACTTCAGTTGTGAAAAACCAAGGCTGTTGATTCATGATGCGGGATGGCCAGTTTTTGTTTGCCCCCTCCATCTTTTGGAGGCATGACAGCAAGAATTCACCTGCTCGTAAAATAACAATAGGACTGCTGCAACATATGCTCCTACATGTATCACATAAGTAATTCTTCTTTGTCTTCCTGCCATCCAGTTTTGTGGGTGTGTGTCTGTGTGTGTGACATTTCTGTGGCACAAGGAAGAAGCCAGAGTGGTGGCAGAAAACCTAGCTGAGCTTAGTTTATGTGTAGTGCTTAGACAGTCATTGTTGATGAAGAAATGGAGGGAACTGCAAACATTTTCTGCTAAAATTGCAGTATCTAAGTGCATTTTAGGCTAGACACGCTTTCTTGGAGTTACATATATCAGGAGGTGTATAAATAGTAATAATCTAGACTCTACAATTTGAGCTGTTAGGTAATTTGCAGAGGTTCTCTAAAATTCTCAGTCATTTGTAAATGATTTTGATATTTTCCTGGGTTGTAGAGTGCCAATTGGAGAACAAGTGAAAAGCAAATACTTGAAAAATACTTTGACTATGGGTTGGTTAGTTGTTAGGTCTTGTGTTTGGTGAGGTTTTTTGTTGTTGTTTTTGTTTGGGGTTTTTTTTTTTGGCATAATCCTATCTTTTTTAACTTTTGTTAGAGATTTCTTCCTAGAAACTCATCTCTTTGTCTTGTAGAAAGCTATAATTTTATTTTTCTGAGTATATTTTAATTTGGTGTAAGGTGAACCTAGTTCAATCTCATGTGAGATGTGAGGAAAAAATGGACTTGTACATTTATGGGTTTATGTGCACTTCTAGTTCCGTAGTTTATTGATTTGGTAAGATCCCACAGAAGTTCAGTCATGTTTTAGAAATATTGTCCTGAGTTTCTGTAAAGATTCATGTATTTAAGGGCTTTGCAAAGATGGGTTACTGTTAATAATTTCACTTTTGCAGGTTTGACAAGAGCTTTTTTCAAATTACCTTAATTTTCGTAACTGTTCAATGATCAGTTGAAATTTAAGTTAATCCATGAAATTTCGACACGTAGATAATTTTTTTCTAGCGATAAATCTCAGTGGAATATAGTCTTTGTAATGTCTGTTTCTACTTTTGCTGTTGGAAACCTTCATTTTCTGATGGAACTTCCTTGGTTTAGCTCTGGGGTTGTACCTGAGAGCTGGGGTTGAAGTAAGCACTGTGTGAATCTAATGGAATGGAATTTTACCATTTTTAGGTGTCTTACTAGTTTGTATTTACATTTACTTCTTTTTTTCTTCATTTTGCAGTGTTGTTTGCTGCTGGACTTCCCCTGTCCCCCACACCCCCGCAGGATGATATGAGACTTGAAAGAAGACGATGCATACAGGTGATCTTATTTTCAAGGGCTTTTAGAAGGGAAAATCTTTTATGTTCTTGATGATCTCTCCATTTCTGTCCCATTCTCTGTAGCCCCAAAGTTATGTCATTCCAACATTAGTAGAAAATTTAAGAACCTGTGGAATTTTGAAATCTTTCTTTGCCCTTTGAAACTATTTTGCAATTGTCCAGGAAGAAAATGGTTTCCTTGAATGGAAGTATTGTTTCCAAAGTTTTATGCAAAAGAAGAGAAAGGGTTTCTTTGCTTTTAAAGATGCTAACTAAATGTACTGCTTTTAGTCTTGTCTTTTTTGTTATTATCCCCTTTTAATGCCCCCCACTTACCAACAGGTGCAAGTCACTTTTTAGTGGCACAGTATTTCAATCATTCATGAACTTTCTTTTGAAGAAATGTTATGGATCCATCTGAAAAAAGCGTAACAAATTAATAGCCAAGAGTTCATGGTGCCTAATCACATACGTATGTCCAATTGCTGTAAGATTTCTCAAGAAGTGAGGGCAGGGTCTTCGAACATTTTTTAAAATCACTAGCCATTCTTAAAATTGATGTTTTAGGAAGTTTTCCATTTTTTGTTTGTCAAAATACTCCAAGTGCCAAGTATATTTGCAGATTAAATAGATTCTTTTTAGTTGTACTGTTTTGCTGGAAGTGTGGTTAATATTTTGACATGAAAATTCATGATCAGCAGGAGTAGAATAAAATTTAGGTTGTATAGGAGGATTGGTGTATTTCTTTAAAGTCAAATGCCCTTATTTAAGCAATGAACAATTCTGTGACTTACATTTTGAGGCCTGTAGCAGTGTAGTACACGTAAGACAGATCTTTCCTTTACTTGTTCAGCTTTAAAACCCATGAATCCTTGGGGCTGGAAAAAAAACTAGATAGATTTACTTATGTGTGCAGATCATCTCCTGATTGACAGTTTTCAGTTGCATCAGCTGTTCATACATAAACAGCTTTAGAGGGTATATTTACATGGAGCATGTTGGATTAAGACCAAGATGCTGTAAGTGGATATTTCATTCTGTGAAAACTAAACATTCGTTCATTTCAGTTGAATGTTTCTAAGTTGTACATAGATAGGTCAAGTAAAACTGGGTCTAAAGAATCCTAAAATTAGGCGAGACAAAGGAGAGGAGAAAGAAAAAAATATTCTGAAGGGATATTTCATTTGTTTTAACTACATAAATCTAGATGAATAACATTTAAAGTCTCAAAATTGAATCTTTCAATGCCCTGTCAGGTTTGTGGAGCTCTGTCTAGCAGGCAGTCATTGCAATTGATAACATTGTAGGTCATTTGTTTGTTGCATTGTAGATTAAAATGTAGCCTGACTCAAATATTGAGAAGATAGTCTGAAAGCTTTGAAAATATTCATCCCACAACTGAAAGGAGAGATAATATTATGAAATAGTACCTTATATATCTTACACTGTTTGAGAGAATTAAGTTTCATATTGTAATACATTAATCTGATTTAAAACTTAAAACTTCAGCACTTTAGTTTTGGTCAGGATTTCTGATGATGGTCAGCTTGTAGAATTATGAGCTTAAAGAATAGAAATTTATAAAAGATCTTGAATTTCAAGTAAAAATTCTATCTTCTAAAGCCCAAATCTTCTATTTAGAAGCCCCGTGATAAATACAGAGTGAAAAAAAATGGTACCTTGCCAAAGACTTTTAGGCTTCTGTTGTGTCATTTAAGTTGGAAGTTAGGCAAGTAAGATTTCCTTGCAGTTTTCTGTTTATTAGGAGAGCCAATATTAGTATGCTGAGGTTCTGAGAATAAACACGATTTGCATGCCTTAAAATGAAAAAATGTACTGTAATTATTTGGTAAGGCAGTAACAGGAGTAACAGCAAGAGTCATATGATGACTCTGCTGATATCTTTCTCAAGTTCAAAGTAGCTGGGTGAGACCTCAGGACAGAAATTGAAAGGTTTTGTGGTTATTGAGAATGGTTCTTCTGCATTTTCAACAAGGCTTGGCTTCTGAGGGTGACTGATCTGGGTGACTGATCAAAGATGCCTGGTAATGTCTGAGCTACCTTTGGCTAAAGGATGAAAGCTTCTATAGGGTAAATAAATTCTTTGTTATAACGGGCATCACTTCATTTCACTGGAAACTGCCCTACTCTAAACCCCTGAAATTAACCACAGCATAACTGGGGGAAACATTCCTCTTGAGGAAGAGGATTATTCATTTTTTCTATCTTGGAATACTTGAATTTTAGATCACCACTTAATCTGAAAACACAAAAATATATTAAGGTCCACTGCTTTAAAAAGAAGTGAAAATACAAAGAAACGGTGATATTGAATCATATTTTCCAGTTTGACTAACCAGGAGAACAAATTTGCAGCATGTCTGACTTCTCTTTTTGCCTTGTTCTTAGCACCTGTGATATCTAGGATACATACAGAGAAGGGCACTTTAAGATACTATTTGGAGGACTGAAAGATTTTTAATAATTGTTTTTTGTCAATCTTGTTAACTTGTAGATTTTATAGGATCTGTACGGCTTTTCTGTGAAACACTGCAAAAAAGCGAAGCTGGAGGTTCATCTCGTTGTAGGAAAAACTGTATTTCAGACATGCTTGTGCATTACAAATGCGTGTTGTCATAACAAAGTTAATGCTTCAAAATGTGGTTTGTGATAAAAAAAATACTTTCAGATTGTGAATTTTTCCTTTTTACTTCTTTGTACTTTGAAAGTTAGTCTCTCTGGGACATTTTCTGAAAGGAACCGTTAAGTGCCAATGCCATTACTACCATTATGCTTGTAGTTATTATGCTGGTAATCATACTAGCAAGTGTTTACTGCTTATGGTGTAGTAGCATCAAATTTCAGACTGTGTTGTGTACTTAGAAGCAAAGGGTTCCTCTTGTGTTTAAAAGTTTGTTTTCAACGTGATTGCTACATCTTGTCCTGCACCTGTTAAGCAGAGTATAACTGTGCGGTTGGTTGTTACTTTTTTCCCTCCTCTTTGTGGAGGCTACCTTATAAAAATGGATTGGTTTTATAATAAAGAACTTTCTGGTTTTGGCTTTGGTCTTTCTAGTTAGCTGCAGCCTAGGAATACGTAACTAAGCTTTTGAAGAGCTTAAAGCTTCTTGTCTTTTCTTAACCTTTGTAAGAAAAGAACTCGTATCTCAGTTGAGCGTATAAGGGACCAGTATAGATTTACTAAACCAAAAGTACAAGTTCCAGAAGGATTTGATCTGTAACACCACATGCTGATCCCCTCAGAAGAGATTAACTGTTAACAGTTATTGTTGAACTATTGTTCTTGAAAGCAGAAGGGAATGAAAAAGAGGCTACATGTCCTGAACTGCTTTTTGATGATGATGCACTTTATATTAAAATGCAACAGATACCTCTTCCTGATTTAGATCTCCCACAAGGCCATTGAACAACATTGTTTGGGACATTTATGCATACTAAGGGCAGCATGGAAATAGGGTAACTGTTACAAGTTATGTCTCAAATAGACATATGTGTATGCATGTATAACAGTATTTTTGTCCAGTTCTTATCCGTGTATAAACTGTTGCAGAGATTTGATCATGTAAAATCATTACAAAGAAGTGTAGGGTGCTTATTTTATCTTTAATTGTGTGGTAGAATTTATCATGTATTAACTTTATTTTTTTTAGCACATTCACATTTTCATGGGTAGATCTGAATGTAGAAAACAGATCAAAATAATAGTTATCTCAAATTCTTCTCTTCATTACGATAATGTATTGAATGCACCAGAGACATTGAGAATCAAGCAAGTGACATAAAATGTGAAAATGGTATATTTGAGTTTGATAAAACATTGGAAGTGATCATATTGCTCTTAACTTTAAAAAACCAATTCATGTTTGGAGAGAAAAAAAAAGCGTCATTCCAATACTACTAAATAAGAATAGTGCAAGAACAATGAAATAGTAAACACTTGCAAAGATACTTGCCTTTGTTTCCTTCTCCCCTGCCCCAAGCTGCCTTGCTTGTTAAAATATAATAAATGCAGAGATGTAAAGACTTCTGGGAAGTTCTTGGATTGGGTTGAGTTTATAGTCTTGCAAATGTTCAGGTGTTAGTTTTATGTAAGTGTAGAACAAAAATTTAGAATTGGGCCATGTCTGTCACGTCTCATATTCCTAATATTTTAGCTACTGATTTCATTGAGCCTGTAGCTATTTTTAAGAATGTTTTTGTATGCGTCGGTAGTAAAAACCAAACCAAAGCAAAAAAACCCTACTGTTATTCTATAGTCAGAAAAAACTGTGTCCAATATTGCTGCTCTGTATCTTGAAGTTCATCTGTATTACGTTAGACCAGATCTGCTTATATGCCTTTGAACTAGTTTGTTAAAAGCAGCTTTAAGTTTTACATGGGAATTCCAGAAACTTACTGGGGCATCACCTTTCTATCACCTACCTGTATCTTCTTGCGGAAACGATGCCTGTGCTATCCATGGTTCCACTTAAGTAATTACATACCTGGAGTGTCTTTTGTGAGGTGTATGTTGTTGGCATAAAACCAGAACTGGGTTGTAAAGGAGCAAATGTTTGGCCCGTGTGCTAATTCCATGCTGAAGCATGGTATGGGCTGGTTCCAGTTTTGTTTCTGGTTGGTGACTTTCTTTCCAATTAGACTGATTCTGTCCATCAGTAACTTGTTCACATATTTGGCTGTATCATTACAGGCAGTTTTTGTTGGATATTGAGGTCTTGGCTGGGCGGATAAACCAGAGTTTAACATAAACAGAAGATACCAAGAAAATAATGTAAGAGACAAGGTTGCTCATTAGTAGTGGAAGTTTTAAATATAGATAGCTAATGAGCACTTTGCATGAATAAGAATGCTTTTAGGGTTAACTGCTATTTTTACATAGATAACTCTCTCTGCAGGAGTTGTTTGTGCTGTCTTTCTGGCTTTTAGTTTTTTGTCAGCAGTTGTGAGAAAGCAGTCAGGAATGAGTTGAACACAGTTGCTTACTGAAGGGCAACAGTTATCATATTGAAAGTGGAAGTTCTGCTTTTCAGAGATGGAGTCATTGACCTCAATGAATGATAACCTTGAAGTCAAGAGACTAGATTAATGCTCTACTTTCTGTATTTGAGATCAGAAATGTGAAATCCTGGGCAGCTAAAGTTAGATTCATGCATCCATATTTAAAAAGAAGTTGCCTATTTAAAATAAAAGGGATTTTTTTTTCCCCCCTCCTCCAAAATTGCTTAGTACCTGTGATATTGAAGATTTAAGTTTATAGCTTCAGCCCTCATCTAAAAGGAAACAAATGACAAAAAAACTGTTCCAGGGTTTTGGCATGGAAGGCTAGCTACTTTTTGTATTCAGGAACAGACAGAGGTGTCTAAACCAGAAAATCTTTGTAGAGGCTTCTGTTTTTATTTAACTTGCTTCACCTTAAGAGAGCGCAACTCTCTTCTTCCTAAGAGAGATAGGTGTGAATTCCTGGAGAAAGCCCTGTTAGTAGTTGCCTAGGGTTTTTTTTTTCCATGTCTTAAGTTTCGTTTGTGTTTTGTGCAAAAGTAATTGAAATATCCTTTCTTTAGCTGTTTATAGGAGTACTCAGTGGGGCTCACAGAGGCATTGGGTGGTGGTAGACAGCAGCTTGTTTCTTCAGGAGGGCAAGAACGTGGACGCAGAGCTCCAGCCCCTGCAGCTGAGTCTCCCCCTCCTGTGTTGGTGGAGTTGAGAGATGTTGTCAGCTCAGGGGACCATCAGGAGATAGGTGAGTCAGAGGAGGTCTGCAGTTTCAAAAGCATTATGTTGCTGCATAATGCTTGAAATACAAGTATCTTAAAGGTCCACATCTGTAGTTTTAACAGTTCATAAAAGAAATTTGTTCATTTTGTATCCTGATTTATGTGGTCCTCTTTTGAAAACTTTTTTTGAGGTAACTTTCAAAAAAGTACTAAATGATAAGGACATTTCTTATTAATGAACCGTAGAGCTCCAGCAGCTATAGTGTGAAGCTGAAGTGGGTTTTTTTGCCTATTTCTAAGAGCAAAGACTCACTTAGACTTAAGAAAGTTTTGATTTTGAACAAAAATTTCAAAGAAGTACAATTAAGAATTACAATTAAGAATTACAATTTTAACTATTAGAAAAAAATATTATACAATTCCAGAATTATTGGTCAGTCCACTGAGAATGCCCGAGGTCTGCAGTGAACATAACACTACAAATACAGAGTCTTTCTCATAGCCCTTAAAGTCATCAAATGAGCAGCTGTAATGAAAAAGCCCCTGTGGTGTCAGAGTGTTCAGTGTGTGAATGAAAAGTAAAGGTTCTCTTGGGTAACGCAGTAATAGGATGGCTAGACTACATTTAGAACTGCTAATATAGTCTTGCCATTGTGCTGTATCACGTTGACTTACTGGCTCAGGTGTTTGCTGGTGTGAGCATTCCTGTCTTATGCATTGCATTGTATAGCAGACAGCTTTTTTTGTCATGTGTCGTGTGCTTTTAGTAGCAAACTGCGTTCACGGAGCGATACTGTGTGCCTGGGTTGGGAGGCTTTTGAGTGAAGCTATGAGTAGGGATGGGCTTTGAAGTGAATCTTTCCCCTGTGCTTCTTGGGGGAAGGCCATCAGTTTCTATCCAGAGGAAGCTTCTTCCCGTGAACTCAGCAGCAGATAACAGTAGCTCAAGAGCTTGCCCTTTACAGCTTTCTAAGAATCACATCTGAAGTCTTGCATTCCTAACGTACATCGTAGGGTGCAAATCTTTCGTTGCACCAGCAACAACTTTATTTGGATTTGCTGTCTGTGGAGACAGAATACCTGAAATTCACCAGTTTTGACCAGCCCTGCAACTAAACAGGCTTAATAGTGGCTTAACCTAAACATGTTAACATCTATCCTATGTAGAATCCATAAGCGGGGGAATGAATGTAGGAGGCATCCTATTTTATAAATCATCCTGTCAGATGTAAATGACCTCTCCCTCCATCCCTGAACAGTTAGATACTTTTGGGGTTAGGCTTTGAGATACAGAGAGAGAGGGGCCATAGGATGGCTTAGTGGCCATTCCCGAGTACCTGATAGCTCTTGGTAGGAATTCTGTTGATAACACTGTATCGGGTAGGTGGGGTGCAAGAACTGTGCAAATACGGTTCATAAGTCTTGCTGAAATTGGACATTATGACTTCTTAAAAACTATTATTTCTCGGTTTCTAGTTAGCCTGCTGTTTGCTATTCGGTTCAATTCATCCCTTGATATATGGGTTCTAATATGTTTATATTAAATGCTATTCCAGACAGTGGTGACCACGTGTTCTGTTAACTTAAAGCCTAACTGGTATACCAAGCCAGTAGGGGAAGAAGTGTTCCCCTCAACAGGTTTTATGATAGTTTCTGTGTCTTAATATGCAATCCACTAGCTATGCTTATTAGCTTGGATATATTCATAAGTCAACTTAAGGACATACTTGTTAGCTGTTTTGTGTCACTAGCTGCAGTTCAGACATAATCTAAGTGGATCTAGTAAAAACTTTCTGTGCTAAGGAACGTAATGAAGCTTGGAAAATATCGTAAAACTGAGAATGTAGTAGTTCTCAGATTTTCGTCTTGACACTCTATTCTCAAAAATACCTATTTGTTGATAAACTGTTATGGACAGTGATTAGATTAGAGAGCAAGAAACAATCATTTGTTTTTATGAGTGGTGGTGAGACATCAAATTTACAGTTTTGACCTTTCAGTTATCCTGGCAACAGAGTTAGTGGGTAATATGCAGCACAACATGTATTGATCAGCCAAAGTGATATTCTGAAGCCTTGTTTCTGAGGCCCAGCACTTCATTGATACTAACATCTAACTCCTGTTGACATTTTGCTGAGTTAAATACCTAAATATCTTTGAAGATCTGGATTTTAGTATATTGCAGATAGGAACAGCTGTTGTATGTATTTGCTATAAAGGTGGAACAGGTGACAACAGTTTTGTTCCAGACATAGAAGACAGACTTGTTCCTGATTTCCTCCTCCCCCGTGGAAATCTATTGTTGCCTGTGTTTTCCTAAAAAAAAATATTATTAAGGGTCTATTAAAATACTGAGGATACAAGCATAGTATTCTACTTGTACTGGCTAGTTCTGGTTCTTCTAACTGGTTTGTTTTTTTTTTTTTTTTTTTTTTTGCATACTCCTGACTTCTATTTTATTGTCTTATGGAATCCACTTTATGTGTGAATAGAGAATCCAACCTAAAGTTTGGTACACGACCCAATACTGTTAGTTTGTCTCAAAGTGCCTTTACTAACATCACAGAGAATTTTTGTATTTGTGCATCTTGCCTATTTGAGATCATAATTTTGGAGTGAACTTGCTTCAAACCAAACTTTGTGCTACCTCTGAAATGTAACGTAGAACGATCAGTAGATGTGCTCTGCCAGGAAATGAAGTAGAAGGAAGTTTGCAAAGGTGGGTGAAATTGATTTCGTTCTTACCTGATTTGTGGACACAAGTGATGTTTTACCTGGACTGAGTATAAAACTGATAGATGATATCCATACCAGACAGTACAGAATATTGGCTACATGTATTAGGTCAGCTTATTAAAAATATTAAAAAAACCCACAAACAAATGAAACAGAACTTGGTAAACATATTTGTTTACCCTCCAGTAATATGGAGGCTTTGTGATAGCTTAGAATGAAAGGGTGAGTTTGCCCATTGAAATATTTCGCTTACTGAAGTTTATTAAAATATCTGTGAAAAGCAACAGATGTCCATTGTGCTTTCATTTACAACTTTGTTTTAGGTAATGTTCCATAATATGTTAAGGTGATGCATTAAGACTCCTTAAAGATTGTCAAAAAGTAGGATCTATTCATTGATTTACTCTTGTTTCTTATTATTAAGTTATACCCTTCTAAAACTTTCTGCTGTAAAATTAAGTAATCGTTTTACAGTGCTGAGTAATTCATAGAATCATAGAATGGTTTAGGTTGGAAGGGACCTTAAAGATCATCTAGTTCCAACCCCCCTGCCATGGGCAAGGACACCTCCCACTAGACCAGGTTGCTCAAAGCCTCATCCAAGCTGGCCTTGAACACTTCCAGGGCTGGGGCCTCCACAGCTTCCCTGGGCAACCTGTTCCAGTGCCTCATCACCCTCAGAGTGAAAAATTTATTCCTGAGATCTAATCTAAATCTACCCTCTTCCAGTTTAAAACCATTACCCTTGTCCTATCACTCCATGCCCTTGTAAAAAGTCCCTCTCCGGCTTTCTTGTAGGACCCTTTCAGATATTGGAAAGCTGCTATACAGTGTCCCCGTAGTCTTCTCTTCTCCAGGCTGAACAACCCCAACTGTCTCAGCCTGTCCTCATAGTAGAGGTGCTCTAAGTCTCTGGTCATCTTCATGTCTCTCCTCTGAACCTGCTCCAACAGGTCCATGTCTTTCTTACGTTCAGGGCTCCAGAGCTGGGTGCAATATTCCAGGTGGGGTCTCCTGCAGAGAGCAGAGTAGTGGGGCAGAATCACCTCCCTTGACCTGCTGGCCATGCTTTTTTGATGCAGCCCAGGATGGTCTTCTGGGCTGTGAGCGCACATTGCCAGCTCATGTTGAGCTTCTCATCCACCAACGCCCCCAGGTCCCTCTCCTCAGGGCTGCTCTCAGTCCATTCTCCACCCAGCTGTATTTGTGCATGGGATTGCCCCAACCCAGGTGCAGGACCTTTCACTCGGCCATGTTGAACTTCATGAAGGTGTCACGGTCCCAACTCTCAAGCCTATCCAGGTCCCTCTGGATGGCATCCCTTCCCTCCAGTGTGTCAACCGTTCCACACAGCTTGGTGTTGTCAGCAAGCTTGCTGAGGGTGCACTCAGTCCCAACATTCATGTCGCCAACAAAGATGTTAAATAGTACTGGTCCCAGTACCAACCCATGAGGAACACCAGTTGTCACTGCTCACCAGTTGGACATTGACCTGTTGACTGCAACTCTTTGAGTGTGACCGTCCAGCCGATTCCTTATCCACCAAGTGGTCCATGCATCAAATCCATGTCTCTCCACTTCAGGGACTGGGATATCATGTGAGACAGTGTAGAATGCATTGCACAAGTCCAAGTAGATGACATCTGTAGCTCTCCCCTTACCCACCGATGCTGTAACCGTATCATAGGAGACCACCATGTTTGTCAGGCATGATTTGCCCTTAGTGATGCCATGTTGGCTGCCACCAATCACCTCCTTATTTTCCATGTACCTTCGCAGAGTTTCCAGGAGGATATGCCCCATGATCTTTCCAGGACAGACTGACTGGCCTGTAGTTCCCAGGGTCTTCTTTTTTACCCTTTTTAAAAGTGGGGGTTATGTTTCCCCTTTTCCAGTCGGCCAGAACTTCACCAGACCACCATGACTTCTCAAATATTATGGATAGTGGCTTGGCAACTACATCCACCAATTCTCTTAGGACCAGTGGATGAATCTCTTCAGGTCCCACAGACTTGTGCACCTTCAGGTTCCTCAGCTGGTCTCGGACCTGATCTCCTACTCCTCATTCTCCCAGTCCCTGCCTTTACCTTCTGCAACTTGGGCAGTGTGGTCAGAGCCTTTACCAGTGAAGACTGAGGTAAAAAAGTTGTTGAGTGCCTCAGCCTTCTCCATGTCCTGGGTGACCAGGTCTCCTGTTTCCTTCCTGAGTGGGCCCATATTTTCCTTAGTCTTCTTTTTGTCCCCGATATACCTCTAGAAGGCTTTCCTATT
The DNA here is from genome assembly GCA_013398295.1 of Chionis minor. Taxonomy (NCBI): domain Eukaryota; kingdom Metazoa; phylum Chordata; class Aves; order Charadriiformes; family Chionidae; genus Chionis; species Chionis minor. Next base: position 376,083 of record VZSF01008207.1, read on the forward strand.
GCCTCTGACCAGATTTAACTCTATCTCTGGGCTTTAGCTTTTCTAACCTGATCCTTGGCTGCTCGGACGATTTCTCTGTACTCCTCCCAGGCTGCTTGTCCCTGCTTCCACCCTCTGTAGACTTGGAGACCTACCTAAGTAAATTGATGTATCCATGGCATATAGTTTAAGTGTATTTCTGGTGCTTAGTCTCCGAAGGTGGTGTACAAAAGCTAGTGTTTGTTTCAAGCTAGATGTTCACATCTCTGGAGCGTTCCCCAAAATACCATTTTTCAAAATTGGCATGTTGAGATGTTGAAGGAAGACTTTGATTAAGATGTTTCTGATAAATAAGTAACTGAAAAAATACAAGGTAACCCTGTGTACTTTAATTTAGGCTAGTTTCTGAAGTTTTTTGCATGTATATGTTTTGTACTTGGTGATCCTTAATATCAGTTGTTCCTGCCCTCGCTGTGCAGTTGTCTGATAAGAGCACTAGCTTCTTTTAAACGGAGCACCTTGCAAAGAAACAGATTCACCAGGACAAAATCCTCAAGGAAGCAGTGCAGGTTTTAGATGATAGCTTTTGACATGTCTTCCTCCTTCTGTCTTTGCACCCCAGTATTTTACAAAAAAAAAAAGGTGTTCAAAATTTAACCGTTTCTCTTTGTTCTGCTGTTTTTGCTGTCTGGGAGGAGATTTTCTCAGGGCAGGTAGAAAACACTATTTGTAAAGTATGCCAAATGAGAGCTGCAAGAGCAGATGTAGTCAGAAGAGATTTAAGAATAAAATTTCACAGACAGAAAGGCCCACTTCTCTCTTAGTAAATTGAATGTTCCCAGCCACTGAAGCTGATCACATGGAACAGCACACATCTGTGCTAGTTAACTGTCCTAGTCTGTAAAACTGGGTGGCTGCCTGAAAGCTGCCTATTGGGAAGGATTCCTGGAACATGCTGACTGCCACACATTCCCAGGAGTTACTGTGGAAGAGTGCTGGTTGGAACGGATGCTATGAATGCTCTAACATTTTACGAACACAGTGGATCGTAGTCCTGTGTTTGGGAACCTTCCTCTGCCCAGCTGAATCTATTAGTACAGACCTACACAGTAAACAGTTCCACTTTCACTGAACTATTAAGTCCTCTGTTGTCTACTAGTCCTTGAAGAAGGACTGGTAGAATGCTTTTTCCTTTCCCTTTAGACTTACTGTTGTCTCAGAAGAAGATTGCTTTTTCTTCTTCCTGGTCAAAGCAAAGCAAACACAGTTGTTTTACCGTTTGTTATGCATACATTGTATATACATGTATATAACTTTTCTTACTGACCTGGAGCTGCAGGAATATTTCTTTGTTTCCTTCTCACTTACAAAGCCCTAGAGAATTTTGTGTTGCTTTCCTGTAGGATTTCTTCGAAAGTTCTCTTTTCTTCCATCTTCTGACAAATTGTATCTGTAAAATTGTTCTTGTCCTCTGGCTTAGGCTGCTGTTATGGACTTTATGGGTCTTCTTGACTTCTCTTGTGAAGAAAAGAGATTTTCCTCAGAAAGAGAGGCTGTTTCACACCCAAATCAATCGGTCAATTTTCAATTGAGGATTGTGCAACTTCGGTTTAGAATGCTGTGTTCAGCTTTGTATTCTTACAAAGATACTGGTAGCAAAAGGCCCCAGGCAACAACTGTTTGAATCTTGAGAAAGGCAAAAATTGGTTGTTGTGTTTTTTGTTTGTTTGGTGTTTTCCTCTATGTCTGGAGGCATGTGGAGCTCCAGGGGAAGGCAAGAAGCAAAACTTCATTTTTTCTTGGGAGAAATCCAGACTCTATAGGCTGCCGTCCAAATGCAAAAATTCTGACACTCTGTTCAGAAAAAGTGCCACCAAAACGTAGCTAGCTGAATACTCCACTTTTTCAATAGAAGGCAGTTTCCTTAAATAGAATTTGGGAGCTAACTTTGTCTAGAGCAATGATTTGGGTTAAAAACACTGCCAGATCTGTACTGATGTCTTTTTACTTGAAGGCTTCTACTCTGGCTACAGGTACTCAACTTGGATGCATGTAAACACTCAATGTATATTAAGGCAGCTCAGGAAAAATTTGTGTCCTGCAATTCCTTGATCTATAGCCTACATAATATGAATGAAAAGCCTACTTCACCATTTCCTCAGGGAAGGAGGGGAAGGGGTTGGTAGAGAAGAGAAGGGAATTCTTGCTTTGCACAAATGCACTTGCTTATGATTAGTTATAATTTAAGAGTATTTTAATACAGTATTTGGTTTTTTTACTTTGTATCACTTTTTGTCCCCCCAAAGATCTGAGTTTATTAGGAGTATCTTTTTGCCATCAAAAATCCACATTATCCTTGATAACAGATTAGCAGTAGTTTCATGTTTCCAAGAAGCTGCCGTACACCATTAGGAAGATGGTTAATCTCCCTCTTATCTAAGCCTTTTGATCAATTTAGAGAAAAGTGAATTGGTGTCTTATGAGCAAGTCTATGTAGCAGGCTACTTAAACAAAGTGATTTGGTCTCCTTTCAAGATTAGCTTCATGGTTATTTATCTAATGCATCTGCTGAATTTCATCAAAGACCACGTAATTAGACAGGTATCGTACCTTTTGGATTAATGGGACTTCTCACAGAAGTCTGTCTTTCCTTTCTGTCTTTCCTTATCAAAGTCCATTCGAAGATAGTGAACTATCTGCAAGAGTTGATCAGTTTTTGAAAATAAGAGATGTCTTAGAAAAATATTAGAATGGTCTGTGTAAGTTGCTCCATGGAGAAGCATCAGTATGCTCATTTTGAAGAGTCAGGGAGTCTGTTTTCTCCAGCTCATTCTGGGGTTCTCAATACAGTTACAGGGGACAGGACGGGCATGTTAACTTCTAAATATGAATTTGTATGCCTAACATGCTTCTGGCCTTCAGTAATTAAATCCCGTCTCTCTAGTTCCTCGTTTGAGTAGACAGAATGACTGTAGTATCTAATCTGATTACAGGAGGGGGTTGTATGCATGGGTCCACTGACTATTGATCTTCCTTCAAGTAACAGTCCTCGATTCTCAACCTTATTCTTTGAGACTCTGTGATTGTTCTTTCAGAATTCAGAAATAAAGTAAATAAAGGTGCATGTGCGCACACATACACGTTTCTTCTTGGCAAATTGCCCCTTCTGCTGATGAACATAGAGAAGATGGTTTGGATTAATTGTTCCCAAAGGATGAGCTGAACACAGATATCTGCCATTTTGGATACACATAAACAGAGGAAGGGAGGAAGGATGGAAGGTCTTCTAGTGTTCCTCATAAAACTTTTCCTTATTTGTTTGAACAGAGTAGAGCAGAGTATGAAGCAGCACCATTAAGAAATACTAGCTTGTTTTATTGGAGTTGTGAAAAACTAGATGAATCTTGCTGGGGAAACTCAATCTAACATATAAAATGAGAGAAGGTGAGAAGGCGTCTGTCTTTCCCTAGTTTTGGAATTGACTCTAGTTTTTATAGAGTAGCTCTTTATAGATTATATAGATAGGTAGCTATTAAGAATATTTGGTAGTAGTAAATAGATTAACTCTTGGCAGCATATTAAGTTACATCAAAGGCAAGTAGAAACAGATTAGGACATACATGCATAAATTTGTATTCTTATTTAAGAGCTTTTCGAAAGCTTTGTTTGCTCAGCTATACATGTGTGATAACCAAATGATAAAGCTCCCTGTTATTTCTGTAGGAATTTTGGTCAGCGAGAACTTCTAAAAATTCTGTTCCATGTTTCCATGGCTTCTTTAAAAATGATGATAGCTGTATTGTCCTTGATAAAGAAAGACAGGAGAGTATCCAGTGGGAGAGAGAAGTGCAAAGTGGAAGCGTAACCGTTTGTTTTCATTTGGGAGACGTCAGTTGGTCTATGATATTTTGGGTTGGTTTGTCACCCACCCCCCCCATCCCCAAATAGTATTTAATGCAAAGTTTGCATTCTTACTTGGCATGCATTACCCTAGACACATTCACTTACTTTGTTATTTCTTTAACGTGTCAAGGTTAGATAGTTGAGCATTTTTCCTTTGTCATCACTAAGCCAGTATACTGAAATTTTTGATCCTGCATTGCTGTAAATAAAAGAATTGCAGCTTCCCACAGCAGAGTTCTTTCATATTCCCTCTTCAAACAGGATATTGGAAACTTTGAAGAGAAAATGTGAAGAGAAATGCTTCAACATATACTAGAAAAGGCTGTAGGAACCTATCAGATCACATTCTTGTGTGAAAGGGTTCTCCCATGATAGGAAGACACACTGCCTGGGTGATGAGCACAAGCTAGCTCAGTCTTCTATTAGAGCTTTAAGCCCTACGCAACACAGGAGCACCAGCAGGTTTCAAGATTCTCTCCACAGATCATTTTTTTTTCAGCCTCAAAATAATGCAGACAGGTAAGTATCTTGAATCCTGTGCCTTTTGAGTAGGGGTGTTTGGCTCCTGATCATTCGCCTGCAGTGTGCCCAGGTGCAGACCTCTGATTTGCTTTGGGGTCAGAAGACTGATCTATTTTCCTGTGAAGTGCCTCCCAAGTTTTTCAGGCCTGCTGAGAATTCAAGAGATGTTCACCGTAATGTCATACCCATGAGTATGGTAGAGACAGGTAATTTAGAAAAGTTTTAAGAAAAACAGAACATAAGCAACCAAACCCGCAGTCTCTGCAGTTAAAACTCTGGGCCAACCTCATGACAGTTTCTGTGTCTGTAGAAACACAGTGCTATGGCCAAATATGAATGTGCTTAGTGGTTCACTACTGACTTCGCTTCCCTTGAAAATCTATGAAAGTTGATGTGAAGCTGATTGGGGACTTTATTGCTACTATAAACTCATTTCTCATGCCGAAGATGATGGTTTGGCTTGTTTTCTCTATTTGATAACATAACCGTTTCAGAGAAGTCCTTTCATGGCCTTTGGGACATGCTTATGTAGGAAGAGAGATCAGGTTATGTTGGTCTCCATCTTCTCAATAGTTGTAGAACCTGCAGTACAATAATTACCAGCGCATAAAGAATGCTATCTCTGATTTGAGTCCTTTTAATTTTGTTTAACATTAGTCTCTGTGCAGCTCTACCTTTCCATATGAATCCCATTTTGTAGCCTAAAGTTGAAGTGTTGCTGACATTTTGTAACATTGGTTCATTAGCTAAAGGTGGCCAGTACCATGGCACTTTCAAGAGTCTACCATGCGTACTTCTCGCAAATAATGTCAAAGGCTACTTTGAGGGTGGCAAGGCACTGGAACAGGTTGCCCAGAGAGGTTGTTGAGTCCCCATCCCTGGAGGTGTTTAAGGCCAGGCTGGATGTGGCCTTGGGCAGCCTGGTCTAGTGGGAGGTGTCCCTGCCTATGGCAGCGGAGTTGGAACTCAATGATTTGCAAGGTCCCTTCCAACCTAAACCATTCTATGATTCTATGATTATCATTTCTGTCCACTCCCTTTTGTTTCTAGAGAGGTTAGGAATAGGAAGTCTCCCCTTACCCTTTCGTGGGGCAGAGGAAGAGAAAAGAGGGGAAGTCCTCTATGGCATCTTCTGTTTGTATGTGATAGGGTTCTCTGAAGTTACTAAGAATTGTACCATTTCTGAAGATTCCTGTAGAAGTCTTGAAGAGTCTGTCTGAGATTGACATTTTGAAACAGTTTTGTGCTAGCTTGTACAGCAGTGCCAGTGAACAACACTGTACTGCTTTCAACCCAGATGCTTTGGCAAGTAGTAGCTTCATGTGTTGCCACTGCTTGGCATAGTGACTGATGCTACAAAGCAGTAGCAGGTGGTTTGGATTTTTTTTTGCTCATTCTGCACCAAGTCTCTATTTTTTTGCAGTGATTTTGGAGTATGATAAACAATATTGCTCTTTTTTTTTTCAGGTAAGGATTTTAAACTCTTAGATCTACTTGGTAAAAAGTTGAGCTCAATGGCTATCTACTGGATGAGGATACTAAGTTACCCAGCTCTCATTTTCTTTTACAAACGTCTTATAGGTGACAGATACTATGCTTGTTTTATACTTTCCCCCTCAAATTCATCACTGTAGTAACAGAAAGTCCTATTACTTTGAAGATAACAGACACTATGCTTGTTTTATACTTTCCCCCTCAAATTCATCACTGTAGTAACAGAAAGTCCTATTACTTTGAAGATTGTTTTATAACTGCTCGAGCTTATGCCCTGCTGTCAGTAATGTTCCTTCTGTACCCCTTTTCAAGCATCTTTTCCTGCAATAGCTTAAGATAGCCCTCAGTCTAATATGTCTGCTTTTTCAGTCATGGGGAGGAGAGCACTTCAAACTTCTTGCCTCTTACCTTAGCATCTAGTTGCTAGAGAAGAGTCACGCTGTTAAAATGTGCATCTTCAAGTGTATATTTGCCAGAGTCCTCACTGTGGTAGCTGCCTGCTAAACATGACGCAGGTTGTTTCATAAGCGTTGGCTATATATGCCCATTCATTCCATAAAGCTGAAGAGATAATGTGCCTTATTACAATATTGCTTGGATTAGAAGGTTTCCTGTTCTGTAGATTCTTTTTTTTTTTTAAAGTTAATGAGAGATTCTGTTGTTTCTAAATCAGGCAAAATTCTATTACTTCACTGAGAACACACTTTCCAAATTTACCTTAATGCTGAAGCTTCGAAATGAATTGATACCTAACCTTTTAAGATAAAGAGATTGCATGTTCATTCTTTTCTTTGCTTGACTTGAAGTGCCTAGACCCTTGGTAACATGACACGTTAGGAGATGGTTGTTCTTTTGCATTACAGTACAGTCGTGTCTGGTGCCTATAAATGTTAAGGTTCAGTATGTGCTCCTGAACTGGATGTATCCTCTGACCAGACCACTGGCACAGTTGTGTTTGAAACTCTGTGTGAATTAAAAGCCTGCAGGGGTTAGAACTTTGTTAGCATTTATGCTATGAACTGAACTTGTGATGATCTTTTCACAGAACACAGTCGTTAGCTGAACCTTGAAGAATTGCTTGTCTGTTTAGTGATTGGATCCCATTAATATTTTTACATAATCTCCTTTCCTTAAAAACATTCAAGTTTCCTTCCTTAGGTGGTATGTTCTTCTCTCTGCACCTCTGTGGAGGCAAGAAAACTCAAACCAAACCCCAAACTATGCCTAACCATCTGGTCAGATTTTCCTTGGTATAGTTTATATATCCTTGTGGAAATGGTGGAATGACTTTTTCTTCCCTCCTCGCTCCATTTCTGCACCCTCTTTGAAGAAACCTGTCTTTTCTGGTGGCCTCACTATCTCTGCATTGCTCCCTATATTGATGCTGCAGATGCACGTGACAGGTGGCGCTCTCAGAATTGGCATGTAAAACTAGAGGCTGATGGAAAGAGAGGCTTAAATGTTACAGTTTAAGCATGGCAATTGGAACACTGTCTTTGGTTTATGCATCTTCCATGAGGCCCCTAGAGGAGAGAGGTGACACGTTTTTGAAAGGAGGAGACCAGTCAACTTCAGTCTCTGCTTACAGAGTTTTTGTAACTTGGGAGTAAGATTTATAGCTGCAGGTAGCTGAAGATCTAGACAAAATTTAAAGGTAGTAAATTTGCACAACTCTGGTACTTAAATGATATTGCTGCCACCATTACTATTGGTGTGAAAAAACCCCAATTTTAATAGCCAGATGTAATTTTTTAATACATAGTGCTTAGTTTATTCTAGAAACATTAAAGCCTTTGAAGGAATTGTATGAATTACACTTCAAAAGTAATTTTCTTAATCATAGTACTGTCTTAAAGGAATAGTGATACAGTTTTTCTGTTACGGTTTGCATGTGGTTTGTTTGGTTTTGATTTTATTTATTTATTTTTTTTAAATTTTTTCTGTTTTAAAATTTCTGCTACTTAAGAGAAATCAGTGCAATTTAGAGCGAGCCCCGCTTTGGGGTCGTATTGTTGCTTGTATTAATGAAACCTGGCATCACTCTCTTTTGGTGGTTGCTAGTTGCAAGTACGTATTCAACCATACTTAAGTTTTTTCTTATTAAAAGCTAGTACTTCAAAATGAAACAAATCAAAAGAAGCAATTACTTAAACCTGAAAGTGTGTATACTAAATACAGAAATTATTACAAAGGCAGGAAATTGGTCTTTCAAATAAGTACTTTAGAATTGTGAGGTTTCGCTGTACTCATGAGTGCTTGGGTTTATTTCTGATTTTAGTTGGAGTTCTCTGTGATTAGCAGTAGCTAGATATGGAAATTTTATAACTTTTTACGGGGGAATGATATGTTTAATGACTTACGAAGTCTGAATGCAGTTTGTCAGAAAGCAAGGACTGGCTTGAGAGATGTCTGTTGTAAAACGCTGGTGTCAAAATATCAGTTATCAAATCATTGAGAATACAGCAGAAAAACGATTTAGTTACAATTTACAGCTTGTGAATATTTTATAGAAGAAAATAGTTCTGGTGCTTCCAGTCTATTTTGGAGTGAGGAAAAAAAACTTTATGAATGTTATTATTTTTATGAACTATAATATGGATTAACAAGGACAGCATGCCTAGGAGTTTATAAGTATTCTGTTTTTTAGAAACTATATCAGAATTTCTGTTACTAATACAGAGTATAAAAACAGTGCACTGTCTCCAAATGCAACATAACTGCTGTTAGTTGCCAAAACTTAAGTATGTACTATAAACTTCTGTTTGAGTGAAGTTAACTATTTTAGATCCTATATGAAATCAGCCATTGAACGCATGCATTCCCTGGAATCATTACACCAGCAGATTCACCATAATCAAAGCATCATTTGTAATGGTAGATTTTTTTTGTTGTTGTTGTTCAATTTGTCACTTAAAAAGCCTTCTATCTGTGTATTGAAGTTTACAAAAGGCTTCTGTTTGACACAAATTAAGTTTATGATACGTTAATTTTTTGCCAGCATAGCAATCCCAAGTAAAGTGTTGTATAGCCAGTTTGAACTTAGTTAAGCAAAAAGACTAGCAATGTGAATAGGGATAGGCATTATCCAAATCTGCAAGTGGAAGGAGGAGGCATAGCATAAATTCTGAAGATACATGTTTACCTATGTACCAAGTAATTTCATTTTTACACTTGGATTTATTTTAAAACTTTCAGCACTGTATCAGCTGAAATTTACCTTTATGGTAAACATCAGAATGCAAGTTGGATTGACATAACGTAACAAAATAGTTTGAAGATACATGTTTATTATTTAACTGTGGTGTAGAGTTAGAAAGATTTTGCATCAATTCATAATACTGTATTTATTCAAACTGCAAAAGTACTTTCAGATCCTCCCCCTCTCTCCTGCAAGCTGTTTTCTTTGGTCAGGTATTGAATAATTTATATCATGTGAGAGTATTGCACATGATGTATTCATGCCTTGTTTAGCTCTTACATTAATGGTTTGGCATGCTAGCTGTACATTGATATGGTAGATGCTTTCCATTTTTTCTGTACCAGCTGTTTAAATATATCTTGTGCCTCAGTAACTACAAATGGGAAATGACTTGAATTATTCTGTTTCCCTTCATGGGTTTTATGTGTAGGAAAAGATTCTTTTTTTAATATATATGCATTTGTACAATAGATTAAAGGAGAGCTTTAAAAATGATTCATATATTTAGGCTAACCTTTTATTATGTTCAGCTGGAAACGCATGTGGATTCTGAAAAGTGAAGTTTAGATGTTAGGCTAGCTGTTAGCCACAGGTATTGATTAGGTAGAAAATATTTGGTGTTTTTCATCTTTCGTACGGATTGTGTGGTTTGATGTGTTGCCATGTAGCAGATAATTTGTACTCAGTCCTTAATTAGTTTTGCACTGCAAACTGAGAATTGTAAGTAATGTTATTCATATTCTCTTTGGAGGTGGGGAAAAGAGAAGGCACGGCACCAACACAAGAAACTCTTACCTAACTGCTGATGAAAGTATTACTTTGAGAGGACAGTTGAGCAGACTAGGAGAAGGATTAGTCCTGCAAAGTACTGGCCCAGGCTGGAGCGCTTGGAAAATCTTGTAAGCCTGTGGTCAGATAACACTCTGCTGCTGCTTACTGCTCTTGCTGCTGCGCTGTTAACAGGGTTTGCTAGATGGTCATAAATCAAAAAGCAGTAATTTAGTTAAAAAAGCTAACACGAGATAAAGGCTAGATGGAATTGATTTTTTGCACGTGTCAGAGGGGTTGGTGCACATACGAAGATAATTGTATGTAGTTTAGGACATTGAAGGAAATATTTTAGTAGTTTTGCTATTGATACAATTTCCAAAATGAAGTTGTTAAATTTTCTAAACGAGGGAGCCAGTAAAACTTTAATTTCTGTTAGCATCAGCCTGCGGAACTGGTATTTTGGGCACTTGTAAAAAGCAGATTCTGTGATTCCAATCTGAAAAGTTTTGACTGCCACGGGGATTGATAAAGAAACACAGAGCCTCTCTTCTCTTCAGCAATGACCCAGGGTAGTGGCTGACAGAAAGTCATAGCCCTCCTTTAGCCCATCGGTGGGCAGAATAGTGTCAGGATCCTTGGAGGGTTTGAGACACAGAGGCTGCCGCCGCTGCCGTTGCTTTATATCCTGTACCTGGTGTGTACCTGGACAGGAGATGTGGGTTGCCGGTGTCAGGCACCTTCCACAAGCGCTGGAGAGCGAGAAACACTGGAACGCCCGTCTCCCAGGTGAGTGAACGGCAGTAGCACTGGCACAGCGCTGTCGGGCTGTGCAAAGTGAAGTAAAACACGCGCAGGATGACTTGCCTCCGCCGGGGTGTGGAGGGAAGCCGTGCAGCTGCGTTCTGCTTGTGAAGGGAGAGGCAGTTGCTTCCAGAGTAAGTCTGTCAGTCTTTGCGTTTCCAGGCTGCGTTTGAAGGGGGCTGAGCGATGCCGGTTTTCCAAACGCACATCTGCGTGTGTGGGAAGGGAACCTCCTGAGGAGCGCTGGAAGCGGTGGTGGTCAGTAGCTGCTCTACTCCTCCGTGTATTCACGCTGTCGTATGCAGAGACACTTAATGGCAAATCGTCTTTGAGATAAGGTTAATTTTTGAAACGGGCGGGGGGAAAAATTTGCTTATTTCTCGTAGGAATACTTTGGTTTCTTACGTTCGGTCTGTACCGGTGGTTCAGTGTGGTCAAATGAACTGAAGCTCATTTACTGAAAACCTGTCTGTGGGGTAAAAAAGGAAGGAGGTTTTTTCTTTAGTCTTCTTCCTCGTCCTTAAAAGCAAACGACAGGAAGGTGGTACCCGCGGAAAAGGGGGATGATGTGTTATAAGTAGCAGGTACCGTCCGCTAGCAGCGTAGCAGCCCACATGGGTTTATAAGGTGATCTCCCTAAGGGGGTGAAAGGGAACTTTCCTGCCCTTCGCCGTCGCGTAGAAGCCCGTGAGGAATTTCAGCAGCGAGCTGTCGGGCTTAAGAGCGTTGGAATAGGGTCTGCTTGGGCTATTTTAGCCCCTGGGCCCTGCCGGAGGCATCCTTCAGGCCGTCCCGCGGCCGGGGCGGTTTGCGGGAAAGGGGAAGTTTAAATCCTAATGCAGCGCTTAGCTGTAATCCCCGTGTATCATTACTGCCCGGCCCTGCCCTTGCTGTGGGGGTGAAATGTAGAACATGAGTCTAATCCTCGGCGGAGGGAGCTAATTTCGCTTTAAACTTGAAAGTGTTAACAGCAACTTGAAAATGTGACAAAGCTCAATTGCATTTCTTGTTTATTGCTTGTTTTCCGATTGGACAATAGGCAGCGGCTCTACCCTGGCAACTGAGGGCTGCGATTTGCATAGCCCCCTCTGATTGGCCGCGGCGCCCACGGGCTCGCCCAATCAGGCGGCGCGGTTTTGGTGGTAGGCTATGCTAATTACCCGCTGTTGCTGGGGTTCGGGGTGGTTTCCGCGCGCCGTTCTGCTGCATTGTGTTGCCTGGTGAGCGGCGTTGATAAATGAGCAGTTAATGATCTGCAGCAGCGCCCGCGTACTGCGGGCGGGCACAGATTTCGGAACAGCAGCGAAAGGAGGATTTAATTGCTGTTCAGTCTCGCCCTCTCGCTGTATTGGCCCTGCGAATAGATTCGGTGTGCCTGCGTGTGTGTGTGGATATTAAAAATTGTGTGTGTGTGTGTGTGTACACACTGCGTTAATTAAAAATAAAGAAAGAAACAACATCTCCGCTGGAATAGCTTGAAAGCGGGAAAGAGCGCTGCGGAGATGGAAGAGGATGGTTCGCGCCCTTTCCCTGCTTAATTTTTCTATTTTTTTTTTTAATTAAAAGTGCCTTGTATTGAAGTCACCAGATTTATGCAGAAAGCGTGGCGGTGGAACGTTAATAAAGTCGGCTTTAATATCAGTACTTCCTAGAATGCAATAACCTCTGTATCTGAGATAAGTATCGGTAGCTGGTGTGAATATAGGAGAATCTATTTCTAGAACGCACACTTGCCTTTTAAAAATGGTGTATTCGCATGGCTCCCCCTGGAAAAAAAGAAAACCCAAACAAAAACCCACCGAAAAAAACAAACCCGAAAAACAAACCGCCACCAGAAGCCAGATCCCACCTCAGCTGTAATAGTTGAGTCTGGATTTTTTTCTGTCCTAGATATCATTCCTGCCTAAGAATATTGGGAATCTGATCTTAAAATATTTTTGTTGTCTAAATTTGCATCTGTTTCTTTTTTTGCTGCTTTCCAAACCTGCTTTTTCTCCTGTTCAATCATGGTTTAGTTTGTCTTCTTCAATCCTCCTCTTCCCCAGTCCCTCCCTCTGTCTTCCTTAGCTGTCCAAATTGTGGGCTTTCTTTGCATAACTACTCACATTCTTTCTGTCCAACTCAGTAAAACTGACTGTAAGGTTAATGAATTATTTAACTGAGTTAATCCATCTACATAGGTTCTGTATTTCCTCCCCTCGCCCCCCCCTTCCCCTTAGCATAGGTATTGATATATATCTGAGGTCTGATACCACCTAGCATTTACTAGCAGCAGTGAAAATTACTTTCACTGGCATATTTTTGACCAGGTATAACCCCGGTGTCAGCAGATTTTGAATCCTTTGAGTTCAGTTGGAAATTAAGTGGTTCCATTTGACAACTATTTTTTTTGTGAAATATTTTTTGAAGAACATCTGTGCACAAAAATACTTTTTTTATTTTTACAAATTTGGATTAATTGGTACTTTAATACCAAGAAAACAGGCAGCATTTTCATGACTTAATGCTTATACTTAGGGCTAAGCAAGTTTTGTTTTTTAAAACTAAACATTAGAGCACGTTAGTTCAGATGGTCAGAGTGATAGTGTGCGGCCATTTACAAGTTGCGTTCTCATGAACACCAAAGCTTACTGTTAAAAAGCAGCCTATGATTAAATCTGACTTTTACTTTGATGGACTCTTAATTATTTGACTGTTTCTAAACCATTCAGAAGACTGACAGCAGAGATAAATATAAATGCTCTTGAATAAGGCAAATGTTTGCTTTTAATACGGAAACTTGGTGATTTCTAGTGCATTTTAGAAGCTAAAAACTAAGATAAAATATAACTTGAAGTGGAGTTTGCTTGAAGGTTTCTGAAATGTCAGTATAGAGATTCTTTTATAGCATGTTTAATGGGACAACTTTCATAAAATCATCTCAATTTAAACTATGTCACTAAATTTCTGTTGTCTTTATTTTGGGATTATAATTATATAGCAAGTATTTTTCACCTTTACACTTTTTTACTTACTAAATTTGGTAGAACTTTCTTTATAAACAGTGTTTTCTATTTGTGTTTTTCATGGGTTGCATTGGGAACTGAAGGACAGGTGTGGGCCTTTCACCTAGACTAAATATGCTTACATAGTTGGAATTAAGTAGTTGTTTTCAAACCTTTGTTTGGAATAATATTCACATTTCATTCTTTGTTTCTATTTTAAGAGCTGCTGAGAACTTTAACCGTGATCATAAAAAAAAGGATCTCCATTTTCCCCTGTCTTTCTATTCCCCCTTTTTAAATGGCAGGCTTTTCATTAAATTAGGAAAAGTATAAACTGCATAACTTTAGAATAATTGCATAAATCATAAAATAAACATAAATTTGGAGGGGGAGAGAAAAAAGAAGTATCAGAATCCTACCCTTAGCACATTTTCACCAGCGTTGGTGTCTTCTGAAAAATGAGTGTCTTATTCTTTTGAATATTTTAATAAAATCTTGATTTTTTTAGAACAGGTTTAAGCAAATGTTAGTCCTCTTCTTTAAATGTGGTTTATGAAATATTCAATAATTAAGTATTGATTGCTGAGCTCTTCAGTTTCACTTGTCTGTTTGACATAATATAAGCACCATATTGGGCTGAACCATCAGTACCCGTAAGTTGGGCTGAGCCACAGTACTTGAATTTGAACAGTGTTTCTCAAGCAGCAGGTTTATGATGAAGAGGTAGACAGAGTTACAATGTGGCAGGAGAATTTCTGAGGAATATTAAATTGTATTTTAGAAAAAGATCAAACCTTCGATAATAAATGTGTTGGCATGTATGCAGTTGCACAGTTGAGAATGTTTCTCTAAATACTAGAATATCCTCTCTTGGAAGATCACATGAAGGCAGTGTGTCAAAAGGGAGCTTAAAGAAAAAAAACCAACAAACCAGTCGCCCAACAGTAGAATAAAAAAAGTTGCTAATGTGAAGCCTGCCGTTAATTTCTTCATGTCAGTATCATTGCCTCTTTGCAGGAGGGCAGCCTTAATTTTTGTTACTGTTCAGCAGAGGCCATCAGATGAAGAGGAAAAGTTCACAACAAACAAAAGGAGATGGTGCTTAATGCCACCTTTGAGTAAGCTGTGGAGTCTTTTGCCATGCGATCTGCTGGATGCTAAAAGCTGAAAGGCAGAAAAAAGTTCAGAAAGTCCATGGAAGAAAAGGATGCATGACATATATATATATATATATATGAATTAACCTATGTATTTATGCATGTTTGTCAGAAAGACTCTGCGTCATGTAATTCCTGGACCGGAGACTAGCTGAATATGCCAGGCACCTATTGCCATGTGCTTACCCTGTTCAAGATGACTGTTGTTGGCCACTTTCAGAGACAGGACACTGATTTGAATGGGTGTTTGGTTTGGTATATGAGTAATTTCTATGTCAGTGCCCCGTTGCTTGAAAGAACTATGTTACTTTTCAGTCCTTAGCCCAACATGAATCAAGTACCAATTCTTGCTTGGTGTTGTTTGCAAGCAGAAATTAACATCCATTTCAGACCTCTCTCGTTTGGTTTACTTCTCCCAAATTCTTGAAACCTAACCTGTAAACCTGCTCCTCTGCGGAGCTCTGTAAAACAGATTTACCTACTACTATGCATTTCTTGTCTTTGTAAAGTCTTTCAAATTCTGTATATGCAGAATTAGAAACTTAAAATCATGGGACCCTTTTGCGTTTAACCTGTGTCTCCCTGTTTTTCTGTAGAATAGGATAAAATCCAGTCTCGTAAGAACATTGCAGACGGAAATTGTTGTTTGTGAATTACATGGGTGCAAAAACAATGACTACTCTATAGAATATATATGCAGACAGTAATAATTTTATTTGGAGCACAGTCTGAGGAGTGTCAAAGGATATTATGTTAAATACAATGAAAATAAAAAGTCCTATTGTATGGCAGCCTATTCAATGAGCACTACTTCCATTCTGTCCCTTAAAATAAATAGGGTATTCATGTAACTAAATAGTATCATAACTTATTTACATAGAGGCACTAAATTGAAACCGTGGAAGTATTCTGGTGTTTCTGAACTTCTGTGCACAGTACTCTGCAATTTTAATGTTCTTTCAGTCTAGTGTATGCCTAGGTGGAGGCTTCTGGTCTATGTGAAGGCCTCTACATGGGTTCAGTTCTCACTGTTTACTTGTGGGGTTGTAGGTTTTTTTCAGATGTGCTCTTAGGCAGCTTGCTTCTCACGGATAGAAATGTGAAAGCAGAGATGTCATAGAGCTTAACTTTTTGACTTTGAAACTTTTACAGTACTTGTGTTTCCTGTAGGTTTTAGTTGAGAAATCTGGCAATCTTGGGCTTCATTTTTAAAAAAAAAAAAAGTAGTTTCACTTTCACAATAGTCTTAGTTCTAAGATTCTTCAGAGTATATGCAAAGTAATATTTATATGTTAATGGAATATAGATTTATATAGTGGTGCCAGTGGATTAAATCATAAGTTGCTCATGAGTTTTAGAAATTTCTTTTCTCTTGTTGTGGGAGGATTGCGGGGAGGAGTGGTGTTTTGTCTTTCTAGTACCAGATTTTTGAAGTGACTGAGGAGAGATACACACCACAGCCTCTCTGTCACAGGTCTTAGCCACTGTATTTCTACAGTAGAGGGAACTAGTGTCCCCTGAGTACAGGCCTTACTGCACAAAAGCAATAAAGTGTGTGTGTCCAAGTCCTGTCCAAAGTCCACCCCTTGCTGCAGCTTATCCAGGGAAGACGGTAGCCAAGACAGGCACAACACTGTCAGAAGCATTAATGAAGCCTACGCTTGGCCTGTCTTTTTTCCAGATTTCTTGCTCTTTCTCTGCCATATGACCAGACACATGACAGACAAGTCATGTCAAAGGTCTGCAAACTGTTGGGAAAGATAGCACCCAGAAGTAATTTTATGTCACCTCCTAAGCACTTCGTCTTTGCAGCTCTGTCCTTTAAGAAGGAGCGCAAGCGGGAGGATTCTGTGGGATGGGTGTATTGGCCTAGTGAACAGGACTTGGGAGGGTGATTGTTTCCAAGTTTAGGGCTCAGTTTTGCTTTGAGAGAAAGTAGCGTTTAGCATTTGTGTATGGGGAAGTTGACTGAATAGTTATTGTAGAATAGCTTCTGAAGTAGCCATTCTTAATAATATAATTCCTCCACAGTAACACAGTTCCTTCCAGAAGAGGAACTAGTGCGGGATATTTATAACAGAGTTGTTTGTTCTATAGTAGCTGCTACAGGTAATTTCCCTTTGTTCCCTGGGTTCTCTCACAACTTTCCTCATTCCAGAGCAAGCTGAGTGAAGTCCGTGTACCTTCACATTTTCATGCAGTCATTTTAAATGCAGTGCGTGAGGACAATAGGCAAAGCAACGTTCAGTAGAGCAGTACACTTAGAGTTCAGGTTGGCATTTGCTTAATGCTTAAGAGATGGATTGTTCTAAAGTCTAAAATCCCAAGTGCTTGATGTTTATTATGCTTAGGCAGAACTCGGGTAGGTCTAACTTGTCTTAAATGTGGGTTTGTGTGAACAGAGTTCTCAAGATACAAGTGTTTGTCTCTATTGCTAGTTGCTTACTGTCTGTTTTAGGATGTGCTGATACAGTGCAGAGGTGGTTGGGTATTAAAGCAATGCAGGAATCAGTCTTCTCACTTTTCCAAACTCATTTCTTATGGGTACACTCAGTGTGATAGCTGAGGTATCATAATGATCATTGATACTGAGAACTTTTCCAAGCATGGATTTTGAAGAACAAGGTTGACCAGAACTCTGCAAAGCTATTAACTTCGCAAAAAAAAAAGTAGATCTTATGTGCAGGAAGAGGGCTGTACAGTTTCTCAACTAATACAGGATTTTGTTTGATTTGGCTGTTTTCACATTCAGTAATTTGAATACAGGGGAAAAAAATAACAAAAAGGTGGATGCCTTCATCTGTCGTGGAATAGCAGGGATTAGAAATAAAAAGATTGAAGTCTGAACCAATCATATGCAGTACTAAGAACTACCGTACTTGGTCTGTGGTGTAGGCCCACAAACTCCTGAACTTCTAAGTGTGGAAATGGCAATGCTCGTTGTGGTGAACGATATGGTTCACACTTTCTTTTTCACTATTCTCTGGTCGTCTTTTCTGGCAGGTTCTCATTCAGCAGCAAACATATCACTGAGATGGAATAGTAGATGGCAGAGACGGGATAGGGAAAGGGAGGATGGGGCAGGAAGGAGAGGAGGTGAAAGGAAGCTTAAAATATTTAGGGTCAAAGCAATGATCTTTACAGGGAAAATGATGAAGAACAGGAAGAAGAGTGCTAGCAGTGCAAAGAGAGTGAAAGAGGATGAGTTGCACAGAGGAGCAAGTTTCGTACTTTCAAATGAGATGACTCCACTGTCCAGGATAAATCCGCGAGGAGTGTTGCCACTGATTCCAATTTAGTTCTGCATTATTTCTGCCAGTTAAGTGCTGTTGTGCCATACTTTACCGGTCTTTAATTTATGGATCCGTTAAGAAATTCTGCCTCTCCTCTGAGCTGAGTTGAACAAAGAGGTGGGAAAATGGGGATAGTGACATTATTAGGAAGTGGCCAAAGCACTCTGCAGAAGTAGTAATCACTACCTGGAAGCCAGATGCACAGGACTTAGGTACAGAAGGGGCTATGAAGTTGTTACAATTTTAAAGGAAATCAATTACCCAGATAGCAGGTTAGTGGTAAGTTCTTGAACATGGGGAATGACTACATTTGAACTTTTAAAACTATGAAATAGAATGCTGATGTGACTTTCACTGCTTTTCCTTGCTTCATCTTGCACAACAGTCAATAGGCAGTGAAGCATTTCTAAGGCTGTTCCTTTTTTTTGTCCCTCAATGTAAGTATATGTAAATAGAATACTTACTTAGAGCTGTGACAGAGGGACCAAGAAAGTCACATACATACTTTGAGAAGCAGGGTATATATTTAATGAGTTGGGTGACAGAAATGCAGAGAAACTATCTCATTGCTATGGGGATTTTCAGATGCAGTCTCGCATGACAGAGGGGCTGATCTTACAACTCTCTGATTCGAAGAAAGAAATCCTGTCACTCACTTTCTGCTGACATTTGTGGCACAGAATCACAGAACCGTTGAGGCTGGAAGGGATCTCTGGAGGTCACCTGGTCCAACATCCCTCTGCTGAAGCAGGGCCACCTAAAGCTGGTTGCCCAGGACTGTGCCTAGTTGGGTTTTGTGTATTTCCCAGGATGTGTTATCCACAGCTTTCCTGGGCAAGCTGTGCCAGTGCTCAGTCATTGAATGTGGGAAAGGCTGTAGCATGGCTTCCAGTTTTATTAGCCATCAGTCAGTCTTGTCCAGAGAATAGACTTTACAATGGCCCGGCTGCAGGGAAAACTTCAGTTCAAATTTTCTTATTCTTAGACACCAAATCTAAATGACCACATCGCACAATTTTTATTTTTTTTTCAGAAACAATGATCCACTCTTGGGGTGGCACACTGTCACCTGCTACTTTTTACAGTCCATTGCTGAATATTTGTGCCTTGCTTTGTGTTGAAAGGAGAAGGCCAGCAATGCATTGCACTACTGGGTTACCTTATGATACTTTTTTGGGGAGAACGTAATTTTTAAAAGAGTTCTCTAGGCTGATGTCAAAATGGGAATAACAGAATCTAAAATGCACGTGGGTAGGAAATTGAATTTTGAAACTTCATTGAGTTTTTAAAAAATCTACGCAAAATTGTACCAAAATTTTTCCTATACTGTTCAGTAACTGCCATCTCAAGTAATTTTTCTACTTTGAGTTACTAATTTTTTTGATACGTGGAAAAGTCATTTAAAACAAACTTGTTTTGAATGAGAGAAATATTTCAGTCCTCAGCAAATAAACAAATATATTCTTGAACTTAGGCTCTTCCACTGTGTTAAGATGATGCTTTAAAGGAATAACCTACCTTCTTCCACATGACGGAGCAATCCGTTTTTGCAGTATCTGTATTTTCAGATGGTTCTGAGTTATGAACCTCTTCTGAGGTTATACGTTAAGTTTTCTCTATCATCACGTTTATGCAATTGGTCCCCTTTTAAACATTTTCTTCTGGTTACAGTTAACAGTGGTTTGCTCATACAGTACTGTAGCATTTTATTCTGCTCACTGCTTCCTCACTTGTTACTTTCCAGAGTAATTTTCAAAAGTTAAGAAATTACTGGTTTTATAATTTATATTTTGCTTATATTATGGTGTATGGATGTCACTAATGAAACAGGATTCTGAACAGCTTCACTTTAAAAGAGCTGTTACATTCATGGCTGTAGAAAAGGGATATAGGCTCTCAAGGCTGAAATAAGGGATGTCTGTAGACGGACCTTTATGACAACTTCCGATTTAACCTCATCACAGGCAAATAAAGGTTTGTTGTAAACTGTAAAAGTTAAACTGTAAACATACAATAACCTATATATTTTTATGCCATTTCCTGAGCTAACGCATGAGGTAAGACTCATTCATAAGATAATCTCTTCCCTTAATGTACTTCATTTATAGAGATCTTGGCATACTTTTTGTTTTCTGTCACTTTGTTTCCTTCCCAAGATGCTTCACAACATGTAATCTTTTGAATTTACAGTGGTTAGAAAGGAAGATTGATGATTGACTACACCTTGTCCGTCAGATGTTTGTATCTTGTCAAAGTTATGGATGTGGTGTGGTAATGAGCTCCTGTGGATTTTAGTACTCCCATGGTGGCCAGTAGATCACTTGCCTTTTCGCGTGTCTGGAGCTCTCCAGATGAGCTTCGGCCACCAGGGGCTTTGTGAACCTCAATTAATGGATGTACACAAATGTTCCTATTTCTATAGCTGACTGACTCCTCGGCCTAAAACCAAAGGAGGTCAAGATTACTATTCTAGCCAATTCTTCTTTCTCTCCCCATTCCTTCCTTACCCGTCATTAGGTGTTATTTGGCTCATAATAGAAGTTATAAGTGTTCTCTTGGGATTAGTTGTACTGGGGTGGGATTGCAGGTATCATGGAACAAAGTCTGAAATGTGGCAAGGGCAGGTATTTCACCAGGGACCATATCTTGAACATTACTTGTGTTTGTTAATAGCTAAGACTGCTTTCAGCAAGAGAAGTCTGTGAACTCTTGTGTCTCTATTTCAGTGACAGTAAGAAATTGTACTCGACTGCTGATCTTTTGACCCAGGTAGTTCTTGCTTATTGCTAACATGGTTAAGGATAGATACCACCATCTTCACAGAGGCTACTAAAATGCCTTTCTATTTGGTGTAAGAAGATGGTGTGCGAGCTAGCCAATTTCCATCCCTCTACTTGTAGCAGGCTTCAGGACATGAGACTCTAGTCAGGCTCTTCTGTTCAGTGATGTTCCTTTTTCTGAGATTCAGCGCTACTCTGTGAAATCAGTTTACGTTTGTACCAAAGAACAATGGGTTATAAAAAGTTGCTTGTTGGAGACAATCATGTATGTTGACATTATAGGTTGTGTATGACTTACCTCCAAGCAAATAGGTAAATGCTTGTTAATCACAAACATTGAATCTTCAAGACAATGTTAAAATGAATGAATAAAGTAAGTTATTTGTCAAAGTGTGGTTCTTAGAGAAACCTTCTTTGTGATTCTGCAGTCGGATCACCTTGTTATAAATTAGGAAGCTCTTTTCTGGGACGTTGCTGTTGAATTAACTCAGTTGGTCTAACTGACCGTTGTCAGTTTGGAAGACCAGGAAAGCTACAGCCTCATTGTCCTGCCTTATGGACTCAGGAAAGTGTGTGCAAAAGTTCACAGCTGAAGTGAAACATTAATATTGTGACTGTTCTTTTGTGAGATAATTATACTTCTAATCCTTCCTTCTTTTCTTCTTTTTTTTTAAAAAAAAGAATGTGTAGTGCATTATTCAGTTCATCCTCAGATTTGTTGTGATCTTTTGAGTGAGTGCCAGAAGATACTATGAAGTCAAATTGTAAATGAGAACTCCATGCTACTGGGATTTTTTTGTGTATATATGGGAGCTTTCTGCTTTTCTAGGGACACGTGCAAGTGCAGAATTTTTTAAAATCAAACTTGGTTTTATTAAGTTACCTCATTTGCTAGATATCTAGCAAATCCGCTATCCGGAAACTGTGGCCTGGGATAAAAAAAGACAAGAAATAAAAATTTTAAAGTAAT
Source organism: Chionis minor (assembly GCA_013398295.1). Lineage (NCBI taxonomy): Eukaryota > Metazoa > Chordata > Aves > Charadriiformes > Chionidae > Chionis > Chionis minor. The sequence continues at coordinate 397,936 of VZSF01008207.1, forward strand.
TGGCTCTACAGTTTACAATTAATGTTATTTTTTGACTATCTGATTTAAATATTTTTTCTTACAGGAGTGTTCAATGTATCTTGAAAAGTAAATGTACACTAAATTTACTAAGTTGTATAGATGGAAATTCAACTCTGATTCTCTAGTAAAAATGGAGTTTAGACATTAAGAAAATACAGTAGTGAGGAAAAAAATTTATATCCATTTTTTATATGATCTGACGCATTAATATATCTAGGAACCACGGTATCTTTGAGAGAGATCAGCTGATGCATTAGAATCTTTGCACATACTTTCCCCCTATATTTAAATGTGAACTTGTGAAGTTCATAATACATAATTTTAAATTTAAAAAAGGAGGCAACAATCTGTTGCCCAATTCGTAGGTGAACATAAGATGTAACTTGGAATGAAAACAGAAAAAGGTGCAAGCATTTAAAAAAGTTTACACTTGGATATTTAACTAATATTTTCACTGTATCTTTAAATGTTGGAGGATAGTTTCGCTTTCAGAGCTTACTAGGATCTGTATTTCTGTTAAAAATCACAAAGCAGTTTTTAATGGACATTCTACAGAAGAGTTAGGATAATTTTCTGTGCAATGTTAAGTTAACTTAGGTTATAATGGTTTTAGGTCAGGAATTTCTTTATTTTATTTCATTTCCATGTATAAGGTCATCTTGATACTTTATCATGTTACCAGAGGCACCATAATGCACACAAAAAAGTTTTCATATGTCATAGTTATTTTGTGAAGGTGCTGGGGTTCTTCTGTCAGATTTTTTTTTGTTCTTGTTGGATTTTTGTTTTGTGTGTGTGTTGTTTTGTTTTTTTGTGGGTTTGGGGGTTTTCTGTGGGTTGTTTTTTTTTTTTTAAGTAAAACATTTGAAGATTTAATGGAATGTTGTGAAAATATGTGGGTGCTTGTGGGCAACCAGTTCATTTTCTGGAGCAGTTTGTTCTGTTAGTCTTTTAGTAGTACTAAATTGTAACACTGGAGAAAAATACCAGTCATCTGTCAGTGGGTATTTCACTGTATGATTTTATTTCACCCCTTTTAAAGTAATAGTGATTATCCTATACATAAGCTTTCGTCTTTGTTGCTGTTCTAATATTATTTTGAGATTTTTATTGAATATATATTTTTATAAAATGATCTTAATGTAAAATGGTGTTTGATCTATCCCATGTGGTTCTTCTACTGCCCTGATAGGTGCTGAGTCAATGATGCAGTATCATTTTAAATATTTTATTTTTTCTTAACTTAAGTGCTGAGTCAATAATGCAGGATCATTTTCAATATTTTATTTTTTCTTAACTTAGAATAGGTAGCAAATTGAGCAGTCAGTTATTTTTAAGAAAGTGAAATTGATGGGCAGCGTTCATCTACTGTTTTCTACTGATTGTATTTTCTTGCAAGGTTTCAATTGTAAAGGAAATGGGGATTTCCCTTGCTGGTTAAGGTGCTTGATTATTTCACATCTTACTTCTAAATTTAATCTTTACCAATAATTGTGCTTCCAGATTTCAGCATCTGATTTCACACATACTCCTTCAGTGACAACACTGGCTGCAGTGTGCCTGGCTACTTGTCCCATCCTGCTCTGTCTCTTATGTTGTGCCAACATGGCATCCATTTAGAGAATTTTCCCCCTCTGGCACAGTCAGTGAAAAACAAAAGGATGGATGTTAAACATGGAACATGCTAAACTTTCATTAGCAAACCAAGAGAACCACATTGTACTTTAATCTGTCCTCCACTGTTAGAGGCCAATGAAGGTACAAGTAGACTATGAACCAATTTCATGCTATCTGACAGATGTCTGAAACAAGATTTGAGAGGTGAAAGATCTGTCCCAGTTAGAGGTGGATTCTGTGCCTGTGGAATTCAGCATTTTTCAGGATATTATGGAATCTAGTACTTTGGCCATACGGCTTGCCATTCTCCTGCAACTTGACACCAAGTGTTTTGTCTCTTGCTTTGCAGTTGCTTCTTGAGGTCTGATTTCACCTTGCCAAAATGGAATTAATTCAAATTACAGTGCTTGCTACCTATAACTTGGTGAAATTCAGCACTAGGAGTCAGGAAACTGAATTGAAGTACAGTGTGCATTGGAAGAAGGGAGGAAGTTAAAAACGTAATATAATGAGCTAAGGGTTTTGTAGGAAGGCGTAAACATTGAGGCCAGGGAAGATGAGCTGCTGAGGCTGGGCACTGGCTTTGCTTTTCTTTTGGTACAGAAAGTTGCTGTGAGCAGCCTTGAGCTGCAGAACTTGTGTGTTTTTCTGGCTTTCATGGAATCCATACACAAAATTCATATCTTTGAAAAAAACCCCTGTTAAATTCTGATTGAGTTATGACCCATAGGTGAAGATGTTAGAAAAGGGATGTTAAGGAAAATAGGAATAAACGATTAATGAGTAAGTTGTCACAGTGAAATGGGAATCAGAATCGTAGAATGGTTAGAGTTGGAAAGGACCTTAAAGATCATCTAGTTCCAACTATAAGAAGCACTTCAGCTAGGTAATCTTTACATGAGGATGATTTCTGGGTTCATTGTGTATGAAAACTCTTGTGTGTGTTAAAATGGTGAAACTATTAGTGTTTATTATCTTTGTAAGCTAGGAGATGGCGGCTAACTGAGATAACTATTTCTAAGCCATTAACTGCATTAAAAACTCATGTTGTCTTTGCAGGAGGAGAGACTTCAGCATGCAAACCTTCATCTGTTCGGCTTGCACCATCGTTTTCATTCCATGCTACTGGCCTTCAGATGGCTGGACAGATGTCCCATTCACATCAGCAGTACAGTGATCGTCGGCAGCAGAACATAAGTGACCAACAGGTTTCTTCTGCCTTATATGCTGAACAGCTTGAGACACCTGTATTAGTAACAAACCAGGTAAGCAATAACAAAAAAGTCATTGTAGATGTAATAATTCTTTCTTCAAATACATTATACACCCATAAATTACAGGGTTAGGGCATATGTTTTTGTGGGGTTAGGGGTTTTTGGGGATTTTTTTTGTTTTGCTCTTGTTCTTGTTGTTTTTTTAACTAATCCTGACTTTTCAAGGATGGGTGGATGAATAAGTTTCTGGAAGTTGTTTTTAAACATCTGGTCCTTATTTATTGTGATTATTCTACTTTTAACGTTTTTGAGATGAGAGGGGAGAAAAATTGTCCAAGTGGAGAGTTGGAAAGAGAGTTTAATAACAGTTGCTTGGTTTTTTAGGACTGTTTGATGTTAGAATGTGATTGTTTTATTACATGTTCTAATGCAGAGTCACTGGTTACTGTATTTGAAATAAAGAGTTTTGCACAAAAGATACGTTTTATTAAGGAAGATTTTTTTTTTTTAAAGCAAAATCTAAAGCTACACTATCATTGAGGTTGTACTACTACTAATTTTTTGCATGCTGTTGCAAGGAGGTAAAATGAACACAGGGATTACGATGATTATAGATGCTTTTGAGCTGTCAAGATCAGTGTTTCTTCCCTACTGCTTTTGAGTTGCTAGAACTGCTGAAGTAGCTTCCTAACTAACAGTGATAGTTGTCTATCCAGAAGAACTCGTATTGGCCTGTGTAAGAGATAATTCTGTTGCTTTCTTAAAAATGGCACAGCCCAGTTGTGGAGATGTGAATGCAGATAGGTTTCAAAGCTTAAAAGCCAGAATTCTGTAAGTCAGAAATCCAAAATTTGGTGCAGGCTGATGAGGCATGTTCCACTTAAAGAACATGGAGGGTGAAGTCTTTTGCTGCTACCAGATTCAGGTCTGTTCTTGTGTTCACTATGGCTTTGATATAAAAATCTACAGTACATTACAGTTGCTCTGTAGTAAGGCACTTAGGCAGAAAGAGGGAAGGATTAAAGAGGATGAGAATGGTCAAACTAAGTGCCAGGATATTTGGCACTAGGATTTGGAGACCTATAATGACTAGGGCTCTGTGAAGAATGGCAAAGTGAATGGAGCTGGCAAAGGATGATTTTACTTTCACGAGAGCCAGTCAGTAGGAAGAGTAAATCTGCTCATGTATAATAAATAGTATTTAGCTTGAGAAATGTACAAAGGTATTTTATGTGACTTTTTTTGGGTTAAAGTTCCCCCGAAACCTCCACAATGTGGTTAGTGAATCAGTCTGCCAATTAGGAAAAGTTGCTGTGTTCCTTAAACCTTTCAAGATACTTATCTAGGCATTACAATCTGGCATCACATTTATGAGCTGTACTGTATATTAGTGCTTAGTTGTTCATGTTTTCGAACCAAATAGCGAAAACAAGGAACTTTAGGATTATCACCATCCATTGCTGTTTGTGGTTACAAATGGCTTTAAAATGGTAGGTGAGGAATAGTTTTTGAAAAATATCCAGGAGTTGTTGACCAAAGAATGCAACCCACTGAGATGAGGACATGGGCGTAGGTCAAAAAGCGATGGTTAACTCTGTAAAGTTATCCATATGAAGAAATGATCAGCTGGCCACTTTGGTAATGGCAATCAAGTTGTCTTTGCACCACTAACACTATTTTAGAAGCAATGTTTTTATTTTTTGAGTTGCATCTTGTTTTTTCTGTATTGTAGCTTCTGTCTTCCTGTTTTACTGTAATTGCATTGTTGAGGTCTTTAGAGCCTTCCATGTAAGCAGCTTGGGATTGTTACTCCTTTATCCTTCATCAGCTGCTTTCAGTACCCTTAACTTTGATGGTGGGCAACTTTTTGAAGTCTTTTAACTACTTGCCTTTTGTGACTCTTTCCTCCTTTGAGTTCTTGTGCTTCTCCCATCACCAACTCCCCAAAAGAGTTCTCCTCATCCGATTCCAGGTTGGTATGGAGGTTCTATATGAGCCTCTGTTGGGAAGTCTCAGTTGCTTTTTGCCTTTGCACTGCGCTTGTGGTTAATCTTATGTGTAAAGCCAAATCCAGCTAAGATCTTCATGCTAGCGCGTCAGATCTTCTGCTGTAGAGCTCGTCTCTGTGCAAGAAAGTTTTCTTGTTCTTTTTCTTTCAATAGCCCTTTCATCAGTTCTAGTTCATGTTGATTAAAACATAACTCTTACTCTTTTTTTCTTCTTACAAAACCCATGATTCCCTATTGTTGAAGGCTTTGTGATGTTTTATGTTTCTTCAGTGCTGTGGACTACCATCTTGCCATTTGCTCCAGGTGTAATCTGCATACCATCTAGGTTTTCATGTCTAAATGATACGTACATCTTACAGATTTTTTTCTTTATGACATTTCTACAGGAATCCTTTTTATTCAAGGTATTGCTTTGAATATGCTGTAACTCGTTTCTGTCTGTCCTTGGTAAAAGCAGTTCTGTCCTGTATATGTCAATTCTGAAAAACTCTGGAAGAGATCATTTTTCTGAACTGTCCTTCCATGGTGGTTTGGTTCCTGTGTTGGAATCCCACTGCTAGTTCTTTCTGTTGTTAATGTGCTTGTCTGTTATTACAGGTTGTAACACCAGACTAACCTTTTAGTAATGGCAAACTCTCTTCAGTCACATAAGGTGACATACTTCTATGTTTTCAAGTACATATGGTTAAGAAGATCATGTTTTCACCTTGGGCAGCAAAAGGAATAGGCTGAATGTCGGCTGTAGCAGGCTTGTTAGATTGTTCTAATTAGCCATAAAAAATAGGAGGGAAAAAAAAAGGTAAATTGGCAGATAGAGGAAGTGTAATTCTTACAGTGTAGATCCTTTTAATGCAACGTCTTGCATCCAATCAAACAGGTGAGAAGTTAGGTCTCCAAGCTTCAGTTTCCCATTGTTTCCTAATGCAACAGTAGTCGTCAGCAGCCTGGACGATTGGGTCAGCTTTGGTGTTTACCGGTTTCAGCAGCCTAGAAGTAGCCCATTTGGGTGCAAGCATCCAGCAGTTCATCAATAGCGAGTTGCCCGCCTCTGCTCCGGAGAGCGCCCCCTCACCGTGTTGATTCAGTAGCCAGATGCGTCAACGAAGCAGGAATCTCCCGGGGTCGGCGGTGGTTGTGCCGGGACTGCCAGGCAAAATTCTTTCCCGAGCTCCAGCCACCATCTGCTGGCCAGAGTGCCGCATTGCATTGCCAGCCTTGCTGCAAGGCGGTGCTCTGCCTAGGCAAATCGCTTTTCTGCTAAGAAGGTCTGTGGTCTCCTCTCTGAAATATTATTCCGTCGTTTCAGTAAACTCGCTTCTGTTAACTAATTTGCGGAGCAGCTCAGCATGTTGTGGCCCGAGTCTTTCATTGACACAATCGAGAATACAAGTGTTACAAACGTTACTTTCTTGATTGCTACATTTGCTGAACTTTGTAAACAGAGTATTTTGTCCAAATCCAGACAAAATTGACTGTCTTGAAAATAAAACTCAGCATGAAGCCTCAGCTTTTGGGATGCTGAAGTTTTATAGGAATAATAGATATCAAGTAGTTCCTGCTGCAAGTGTATTTCTTCAGGCTACAGCAAGACATGTAAGGATACTGCTTGTCACTTGCTAAGAGTAGCTGTTAAGTTTTAGTATGTACAACAGCAGGATTTTCTGTAAACGATGTCATGTTGATAAATAGCAAAGATGATCTGCCTTATTATGTTTTTCTTTCAGGTTATTTTTGTGTCTGTCTTTTTACTGAGGACTGACTCCTTTTTTGGAGGAGTATTGTCTTGTTCAAGTTCCATAATGATTTTCATTCATAACCAAATAATGGGGAAGCTAGGCCTTGAATGTTAATTTATTGATTTTATTCCCACTCTGTCCTTGTTTTTTGATTTGTAATGGCCTGCAGACTATATTCTGGTATTTTATGAGTCATTCACAATAGCAGATTAAAGGTTAGGAAACAGTAATGACAATTAATATTAAAGTTATAAATTATATGTATTTATATTATAAGTTACCCTTAAAATATTATTTCTATAATCTTCTCTTGCACCTATTGTTTTTGGCTGTGGTGGCCAAAACTTACTTGTCTCATCATTGGCAAGAAACAAAGAACAGGAAGATACTTCAAAGCCAACCAGATTGCTTTGTTTTTCACTTATTTATGAGGTTTTAAATTACAGTTAAAAGCTTCCAGCTCTATCTTNGGCTTAAGGCTTTTGTTCCCCAAAAACTGCTGGATTGTAAGGGTTTGCTTTAAACTGTGATTCACCGTTGCGGGGCCCGCCGGCAGGATGGGTTCCTGGTCTTGGTTGTGTGGTCCTACCTCTCTGACAAGTGCCAGAGCCAGCCTCAGGAGAGCAGGAAGAGCATGTGGCTCAGAGTGAATAGAAGAGGTGAGATCTGTTGAACCTCTCTCCTTTAACAGTAGCAAACAGTAATATTTCTTTGTCCTGTTTCAACTGGTTGCATCTTGAGAGTTCAATGTAGCCTGATATGAATAGAAGATAAGAGCTTAAAAGTTTTCACAACTTCAAATAAGCATTTCTTTTGTATTGTGCTAATATTTATCTTCATCAGGGATACTCAGATGGCCTGAAACTTTCTTCATTTAAGTGCAGAAAATTAAAAAAATTCATGTACCTGACAAGTTGAGGTGAGATTCCTGGGCGCACTTTGGTAACAAATTCCAGCAGTTTAGCTTTCGTGAAGCACCTGCTGTTCAAAGGTCAGGCTGACTGCTAAACATCTTTGTTTCTGTATCTAAGATCGCTTACTTGCAAAATTCTAGGTTTTACTGACCAGTTGTTGGCCAGGGGTTTTATCGATTACAACTGTATCATTTGCAAAGTTAATGTGTTTTAGCAGGCAGTAGCAAATGCTTAGTTCGGTTGCTTCAGCTACCTAATCAGCAACATTGTTATTAGTGATGGTCAGACTTCATCACACTCTGTGATGATCATGAGCATGCAGTTCATTTGAGTAAAAGCATTTCTCTCACTTTCCATTTACCTCAGACATTTTTTAGAAAAACATGTTTATGCTCTGACAACAAGAATTTCAGAGTGGGGTTTTTAATTTACTTTCTCTGACTCCCCCTGCTCTCCACTGCTGTTTTTCTAAAAAAAAAAAAAAAGCATTGGGCTGAATCAGGTAGGATAAAACCCTGGCAGATGACCCTTGTTTCCTGGCTTGTTTTATTTATTTATATAACTTTAAACTTATCTGTTTTTCTTACTATTAATTTTATTCAGCAACCTTATTTATTTATGACATCCTAGTCTCCAAATTGGAGAGTCACGGGTTCGATGAATGGACCACTCGGTGGATAAGGAACTGGCTGGATGGCCGCACTCAAAGGGTTGTGGTTAATGGGTCAATGTCCACGTGGCGGCCAGTGACGAGTGGTGTCCCGCAAGGGTCAGTACTGGGACCAGTGCTATTTAACATCTTTGTTGGAGACATGGACAGTGGGATCGAGTGCACCCTCAGCAAGTTTGCCGATGACACCAAGCTCGGTGGCGCGGTTGACACACTGGAGGGAAGGGATGCCATCCAGAGGGACCTGGACAGGCTTGAGAGGTGGGCTAATGCAAATGGCATGAAGTTCAACCAAGCCAAGTGCAGAGTCCTACACCTGGGACGTGGCAATCCCAGGCATAAATACAGGCTGGGCAGAGAATGGCTGGAGAGCAGCCCTGAGGAGAAGGACTTGGGAGTGCTCATGGATGAGAAGCTCAACATGAGCCGGCAGTGCGCGCTGGCAGCCCAGAAAGCCAACCGTATCCTGGGTTGCATCAAAAGAAGCGTGGCCAGCAGGGCACGGGAGGTGATTCTCCCCCTCTACTCTGCGCTTGTGAGACCCCACCTGGAGTACTGTGTCCAGCTCTGGAGTCCTCAACATAGAAAGGACATCGAACTGTTGGAACAGGTCCAGCGAAGGGCCACTAAGATGATTAGAGGAATGGAGCACCTCTCCTATGAGGACAGGCTGAGAGAGCTGGGGCTGTTCAGCCTGGAGAAGAGAAGGCTCCGGGGAGACCTGATAGCAGCCTTTCAGTATCTGAAGGGAGCCTACAGGAGAGCTGGAGAGGGACTCTTTGTCAGGAAGTCTAGTGATAGGACAAGGGGTAATGGTTTTAAATTGGAAGAGGGGAGATTTAGATTAGCTATTAGGAAGAAGTTCTTTACTGTGAGGGTGGTGAGGCACTGGAACAGGTTACCCAGGGAAGTTGTGGAGGCCCCATCCCTGGAAGTGTTTAAGGCCAGGGTGGATGGGGCTTTGAGCAACCTGCTGTAGTCAGAGGTGTCCCTGCCCATGGCAGGGGGGTTGGAACTTGATGATCTTTAAGGTCCCTTCCAACTCTAACCATTCTATGATTCTATGATTTAGGGAAAGAAGCCAGAATAGGAGGGAAATACTCACAGAACACAAGTCAATAATTAAAGTAATTGGACTGAAATTCTGCCCTTACCTGCATAATAGTTCTGGCTCTGAGTAGTCAGTTTGAAGAAGTCTTGAATTTCTCTTGTTTTGTTCTCTGGCACATAAGCTTTTTCCTCCTTGGTCATTTTTCTCAAAATCTGAAGTTTTTGTATTAGGGGGAAGTGGTACTGTGGCTTGTGGTTATAGCAATTAAACATCTGTTCTGTTGACCCTCTGGAGACACCATCTATTATGTGTCAGCCCACCACGATACGGGGTTAACATTGACTTCCTATCCTATATTGTTGTGATGCAAGAAGGGTTTGGAATAGCAAGGGGCGTAGGAGGTGAGAGTGGTCCATTCATTATTTTAATATGGGACTCTAGGTCATTGCAATTGCAATTCTTGCTAAAAGTTACCCTTATAACATAAAAATCTTCATTATTTATTCTGTTTGTGAAATATAATGTGTACTATACACAAGCAGAATTTCTCTTTTTTCTTTCTACCTTTTTTAATGTGTGAATGGTGATGGATCTTTCTTTAAAAAAAAATACCTGAATTAAAACATTCCATTAACAGAATATATCTGTCTGCTCAGAATTTCCCATAATCAGAATAAAATGCATTTAGTAAGGAACAGTGCCATCTTTTTTTTTTAGATAACAAAGCGTATATCCAAAGTGAGAGAAATGTTACCTGTTCCTTCATTCATTAAATCTCAAAGACTATGTTAGTTGAAATGACATGAGTTCAAAGTTGTAGTTTCCTTTAAACATGGTTTGTCTCAAGTGTGTGTTGAGTGCATGTAAGTGGGGCTCTTGTTGCCTTTTTGTGTCTTTATTTGATTCTTTGTTTAGACTAGTTACGCGTTGCTTCTCAGCACTATGTCAAGTGTTTGGTTAATAGGTAAGAAAATCAAATTTCAGTTCCTTACTTGCAATATAATTGTCATCATGGTATCGTCCCATGCTGTGCTGTCCGATACCAACACAGCTGTGCTGTGTCCATTGAGGCTTAAGTGTGGACCAGTCAGAATGTTGTGGCTATTTACTGACATATATAATTGTTATGAAAGCATTTTCTTGTCTCTCAGTCTTGAAAAGTGTATCTTTTGATTTGTGTTCTTTGGGAAGGCCTGAGGTTGCAGTGTTGCTGTCTGGCCACCAGATAGAGACTGAAGCTTGTGCAATAGGATTTTTCTTCTTCTTTTTCTTTCCTTTTCCTTTTTTTTTTTTTTTTTTTTTGTGCTTGAACATTCCTTGAAGCTAAGAGGGAAATCAATATTACCCCAATAATAAAGAATTTGAGAGCATTATTGTATAAAATGGATAACGACCACTGTGTTCCATAGACTTCCATCATCAAGAACGCAGCAATAGTCTCCAAAAGGATCTTGGAAAAAGAAGAGAATGTTACAAATTTTGCAATACAACAGGGGGAGGAAGAAAAGGTCAATTCTTTCTCCTCTCCCGCCCAGAGATTTATGAACCCAGGATAGCAAAATAGTACCTGGTAAAAAGTTCATATACGTTACAATGTGTCCTGAGGAATGTGTGACTGCCTAAATGCACAATTAAAAGTATGGTTTTCAAATAGGGTGCTGGCTGCAGGAACAGCAACAAATTAGATTTTTTTTTTTTTTTAAGCAGGCTGCTTATTTCAGAGTTGAGATTAGAAGATTTTTTTTTTTTCAGAGTAAGCAAGCAAATTTGACTTAAAATTAGAAAATAAACATTAATAGTTGTCCTACAAATTTCCTTGCCAAATTAGAGCAACTTTATATCTGAACAGTTGATCTGAACTATGGAGTTCTTCCACACTGGGACTATTTCCTCAAAGCTCATAACCTGCATAACGGAAACCCTGTGCTGGTCATCTCAGCCTAGGACAGAGACTGGTCTCTGCCAGTAATCATGCATTGCAGCATGGTTTCTTTTACCAGCAAAATCTACCAGTGTTCTCGTGTTCCAATGAGACATTTAAGTCAAATTAAGAAATTTAAAGGAAATACTTGCATTTGAAAAGCCTGTAACAGTGACAGTTGGGATTAGGACTAGATGTGGTTTAGTTGTTTAACAGTGAGAACCAAAAGAGATCATATTCAGGTGTGATTTGTTTAATGGTTCGCATTTGTTTGACAGATGAAAGGAAGAAACAAAAATGTTTTGTAAATGTCAAGTGGTTTGTTTAGGAAACTTTAAAACAGACTTTCCTGGTGGTTACAGAATGGTCGTGTTTGTAATAAAAAAGAATTAAGGAATTAATTTGGTAAAAATGCTTAAGGTAAATTGATAGTAGTGGATATATCCAAAGGTGGATTGTCTGGAACAAACACCTAGGGCATGACTCGGGTTAAAATTCCCTGAGGGAAGTCTGTATACTAGTACTAATACTCTATAGTATTGTCTCTAAGAAACATTCCCTAATCAAAAAGACTCTAAGTCAGCAGTCTTGCAGGGGTGTAAAAATGTTACGTGGGCATATTTGGAGCGGTGTGCATCAAAGCTTTGAATTGCTGTTTCTTGGGAACCTTTGGCTCCACTGAGTGTTGTACCTGTTGGGAGTCCCAGCCTCCGGCAGCTGCAGTAAGCTTCCTGGAAGACTTTTCCCCCCCTCTTTAGCTCTCTCCCCTGCTCGTGCTATGTCTTGTTCTCTCGCTCTTGCTCACGCTCTCTTTCCCCTGTTCCCCCGCCGTGCGTTCTGCACATCCACTGAATGGGAGTGTGAGTTTAACTTTCTAGTATGGTTCCTTGGGTATCTGAGTTCAGGTCCAATTTCAGAAGCGCACATTGTTTGTGAGAACTTTTTTGGGTCACTTCAATTTTATTTTTTTTTTGGTCTGGTCATAGAGTAAAAAAAAAATATCTATTTGCACAGCCACCATTATGAGTATTAAGTAATACCATGAAAGATAGAAGAGCAGTTACACTTTTCCAGTTCGTTTCTTAGTTCAGCAATACTGACAGAAAAATCAGTTTCATTTATTTTTGTTGATGGCTTATGCTCTTTCCTCAGCTCTGCAGGAGGCTGTGTATCAATTTAGCTGTTAGTAGGAGGCAGCAGATGAAATTAAGCACTTGGAAGTGAAGAGAGTTACAAGTGTGAGCATATTTGGTGGCATGAGATGAGAGTTCGTAAGGCTGAGTATGGTGGTGCTCAATCACCTAACCCTCTTAATAATGAGTAAGGAAGTAGAAGAAGCTTTAGCCTATATGAAAGAAGCTTTTCTCCGATGGGATTGCTTAAGTTTGCCCGGTGGATTTCTGTCACTGGGGAGAGAGGGAATAGAGGGAGGCAGGCTAAGGGAGCAGTCACAACACGCTCTCCTGGCTCCCCATCTGACACACTCACTGGGTGAGACAGAGAAGATGCCAGAGCTTGTGTGCAGGGTGGTACAGTGGTGCTGTTAAGTATCTGCTGAAGAAGTAGTCAGCTGTAGCCAAACAAAGTAGTTTGTGGCTTCATTTTTTCTGCCTGCACTGGGGATACTACTCGCCTCCAGCTCGCTGCTTGGAACTTTACCTTTTCAGGAACTTCTTCTTCTGAGATTTCAAACAAATCTTAAGGAGGAATAGAAGTTGATTGGTAGATCCAGAATTTACATGGCACGTGTGTGTAATAAAGAGAGGCACACAAATAATTTTATCACACCTAAGTCCTGTTTCTTCAGGAAACCAATAAAAAAAAGGCCTGCTGTTGAAGATGATTTTGTTCTAAATGTAGACAATTTTAGGAAAAACAAATGAGGAACATAACTACCTTTTTGGGGACGTTGTGTTAAAACTTTGAAAATAAATATGGTGTTCGTGTGCCCGCTTTCTATTTCTTTAGATTTTCTTCAGGATTTAGACTTAGGCCTGGATATTGCATTAGTTATTTGTAATCTAATGCAGTTTAAATGTGGCAAACTGCCACAGTTCTCCAGTAGTTATTACTGTTAACTTCCATTTGTGGTTTTAATGCAGCTACACATTAAATATGGTTACAGTTCATGTATCAGTCAGGAGGAAGAGGAGTAATGTCAGCCAGAATCTGTTGTCAAAGGAGCTGTACTTCTAACTGAGGGAAAAACTGTTTATTGGAATTCAGCCTGTTAGACATAATGGGAGGCAAGATGGGAATCTTGGGACCTAGTTCTTTATTATTTGTTGAATTAAATATATCAAAAAGTAACTTGTTAATTTCTTTTGATTTCTATATTTGTTTTTCTTTTTTTAACACCAGCTTAAAAAATGTTGCAAGGAAGTAGCTCATATCTGTGAGGGGTATCACTATTTGGTGTAGTAACTGTATTGTTAAAGTCCTAATTTTTTTTCTCATTGGTCATATTACAGAGGCGAATGCCCCAAACTTTCCGTGATCCAGCCACTGCTCCGTTGAGGAAACTCTCCGTAGATTTGATCAAAACATACAAGCATATTAATGAGGTAATGGCTTCAGCTAGCTTTGTAATGTGTATCAATGTGAGGTTTTTGTTTACAATGCATTATTATTTTCTGTGAATAATCTCATGAAGAGATAAGAAAAATCAAGCTTTCTCTCTGTTGTTCACATCTCATTTGTGATCAGGGATATCATGGTCCTGCTTTCTGTTCAGCATATAGGAAATTTTTTATCCTGGAATTTATTTTTCTGCTGTTTTATAAACAAATGTTGAGCTTTGCTATTGCATGTTAAGGAGGTACAAGCGGCTCAAACACTCTTTTAACTCATGCTATAAACCCTTATGAATGTGTCTAAGGTCTTTTAGGGAAAATAGTGAAGTGTTTTCCCTGAATTATTTAATTAAATATTACTGGCAAATGTGAAATATAAAAATTATGTGGTTAATACAGGAAAGCATCAGTTTGTTTCTAGCTCTTTGTCAATTGTAGGGAATGTGAAGGGATTTCTGCAGTGATTACTGACTTCCTTGGAATTCTTTTTTTCCAGTCTTGTGGAAAGAACAACTGTAACTGGTTTCCAGGCTACTTACCATTTTTAATTTTGCTGTGCATATAGTGTACTGTTATATATCACTTCTTTTTGCACCTGTGAACTCTAGGGGTCAGAGTTATTAGTGCATTTATTTAGCTCTGCTTTCTGAGTTCTTAAATTATTCATCAAGACTTTGCTTTGGTATAATGACTTGACTTCAAATAGAGTGATAGCAGGAGAGGACTGTTGTTTTTCCAGAAGTAGAAGTTGCATTTTGAAATCGCAGGATTAGGTATGATGATTCTAATATCTGATTCTATTCTTTATTAAACTCATGTTGTAAAAAGTGCTCTTATTTTTTATGTTTAGGTTTACTATGCAAAAAAAAAACGGCGGCATCAGCAGGGCCAAGGAGATGATTCCAGTCACAAAAAGGAGAGAAAAGTTTACAATGATGGCTATGATGATGACAACTACGACTATATTGTAAAAAATGGGGAGAAGTGGATGGATCGTTATGAAATTGACTCTTTAATAGGCAAAGGATCCTTTGGACAGGTAATGCAAATGAGCAGATCAACCTGTAATTCACTTGAATCAGAATATGCATTTCATTTGAAGTAGTATTCCTGTTTCATTTTGAAATTAAACTCATTTTTCTTAATCCTGTTATACTGAATGCCTGCTCAAGGTGCTCATATTTTGTGCTCACTCTTGTTACTACAGATAACATTTGAATGTACTTCAGTATGTAGATCTAGTAAAGCATTTTGCAGTGAGCAAATCCTCAGCCTTCTGCTGTCAGTTTGCATTTTTAGCTGTTCAGCTTGAGTTTTTAAATTAAAACAGTAGTCTACTGCTCAGGATTACCTATTACAAATGTTGCTTAGTAACATTTGTTTTGACTTTTTGTAGCTTTAGCCAAGGCTTGAGAAAGAGTCTGGAAGGAGGATGAAGCTTTTCTTCAGTTGGTTTTGTTAGTTTTTCTTGGATTCTGCCAGTCATTTTACAGTATTGTTTTTGGTGACTTGATAATTGCATTTGCATATAACGCTTGCCTTACTGAAGCCTCAGTGAAGACTCAGTTCTATTTTCTGACATCACTGCAATAAATGTCACATGATCAATTGTGGTGTTACTGTAGTACCAAGTAAGAGAAGAAACACAAGAAAAAAAAATTAACTGGAAAGAACAAATGTTCTAAAACCATTTTCTTTGAATTCAGAAGGTGAAGAAAGAGTAGAAAGTGAGTTTTGCTGTATTTTGAAAACTCAAGAAATTTTACTGATGTATTTGACTTTTCTCTTTCAGGTCGTAAAGGCTTATGATCGAGTGGAACAGGAGTGGGTGGCTATCAAAATAATAAAAAACAAGAAGGCTTTCTTAAACCAAGCCCAGATTGAAGTGCGACTGCTTGAGCTTATGAACAAACATGACACTGAGATGAAGTACTATATAGGTATTTGAATAGTTATTCTTCATTTTTAGTTAATCAAATTATGAGTATTTTAGATCTGGCCATATAGTGTAGGATGCTTCTGGTGCTAAAGAAATTAAAGAATAATACAACTTCTAAAATTATTAATATTATTAGTAAAATTATTAGCAAATTTTCCAGTTTGCTTTGCGACAGGATCAGATCCAGAAGAAGAATATATAACGTTATTTGGGATAACAGACTTTCTACTTTGTCATATTGAGATCTTTTGTAGAATTTTTCCAGTTAATGATACGGACACCTGAAGAACTCAGCATGGACCGGCTTTTCCACAGAAGCTGTGATCTGTGGTAGTTTGCATCTCTTTCACTACTTTGAATATACCTTGAACGATCTCAGAACTGAGCGTGCATATTTAATGTGGACCAATGTTATACAGTAGTTTTATGGCTAGCTTAATCATTACTTTCCGATTGTGTGTGTTTAAAAGAACTCAAAATTTTGTATAACAAAGCTGCAATAAGACTTGTGCAGATGTTAGGACTTGTCATTAAGAATGCTGTTCCCTTCACTTACTATAATGCTACTTAAACTTTATAATAATGATGAAATTAAGTCAGATTGTGTAAAAAGTTTATTAAATCCTGTCTGTCCTTTGGAGTGAAGAATTGGACAAAAAGATGAAACTGGTTTTAAGCCTAGTTTATTTTAGTTTGTAGAAGCTGAAATACTAATAGCTACGATTTTCTAATTTGCATGTATATATTGGATTACTATTTTCTTCTTTCTGTAGTTTAGGAAGAAACCTTTGAAATAACCATAGAATCGTAGAACGGTTAGAGTCGGAAGGGACCTTAAAGATTATCTAGTTCCAACCCCCCTGCCACGGGCAGGGACAGCTTCCACTGGACCTGGTTGCTCAAAGCCCCATCCAACCTGGCCTTGAACAGTTCCAGCGATGGGAAATGTTAATATACATTGGTATTAAATTATCTGATGAGTATTCAGTTATATTTTAATATGTTTTATTGAATATTATCTTTAGATTACATCTGATGTATTCAGTTTAAAAGTTTTAAAGGTATTTTTACCTTAAATTTATTAATAACGTGTTTACATAGAACAAAAGCTAAACTTGACATTGTGCTGTGTCAAAAAGATGTTTCAGGAATATTAAAGACATGACCAGTTTCAGATTAATATGCCGTAAATAAAGACACTATAGACATCATCAAATAAACTCTTGAAATTTTAATTTTTTAGAGTTTGTTTGTAGCATCAGGTAAAATTAAATGGACCAAAATATCAAATAATCTCCCTCTGTGAGTTAAGGCAGGATGGCTTTATATAGAGAGTAGTGCTGAAACAAAAAAGGGGGGAAAAAAGTTCTCATAATTTTGAGCAGTGGAGAAATAATATATACTGCCTTTGCTTAGGCAGGTTATTTTATGCTTCTTTCAAGCTAATTTCCAAATCTATTAGGGTATAATTGAATAGTTCCCCTTCTATTTAACACAGTGTTTAATGAACATGACAGCAGCAGTAAAGATCAAAAAACCCAGATAGGTAATATTTTGAATTAATTGAAATGACAGTATTGCATGCTGTACAAAAACTGACCGTGGAAAACTGAGATCTCTATGCGCTTCACTGGAAAATATTTGTAAGTATAGGAACGTACTTTTTCAACAAGACTTAATTGAAACATTCAGCATATTAATGTGAAAAATAAGTCTGGAGGACATGTGGACAATTCACCCTCTCATAGGCTTTCAGATACACGGTGCTGAGAATAGCTGAATAACACTGAAAGCATTGCAAGTATTACAATATACTGTGTGAAGTAAAACATAGACTTCAGGAAGAACATGCTTAAATACCCTGTAGCCTGATTTTTAAGGACATAAAGTTTAACTGCTTACACTTCAGGCGGGTGTCCTCTACTACCTTCCGACTGGTCTCCATCAGATCTAACACAAGTGTAAGAATGCATTAAGGTCTTTAAATTTTGTGAAAATTGGTGGCAGACTGGCGGAGAAATGTTCAAATGTCATGTCTTCACTGAATGAAAGATGTGATGAGTTCAGCTCTTACCCAAACGATTTGAGCTGTGTGGTGGTTGCAAGTGGTACTAGCTGGACAGTAGCACGCTGGTAGTTAGAAATCAGTTGGAGGAGGTGGTGATTCTTGCCAAGTTTGCAGGTCCAGCAAGCTCAGGTAGTGTGGGTAGGAATTGGAATCAAATGTAGGAGGACCGCGAGGACATGAAAAGGTGCTGATGCTTTCATGGTGGGAGGATAGTGGAAACATGGCAAAGATGAGAAAATACGAAAGGTCTAGACAAAGATATATTGCAGGACCTGGCACCAGGGTGGAAGCAAACCATATGGTATGGGTAAGTTGTAAGGGACACATGAAGAACTGGCTTATGATAATGGAGAAAAAAAATCCATAGGACACTAAGTAATGACCGTTATTGGAAGTCTGAATTCTCCTTGTTCTAATATTGGTTCAGGATTTTATTATGACAAACAGGGAAGTGTGGTGTTAATGTGGAGTGTGTTGTTTTTTTATCTGAGGGCTGAAATATTTCTCCTATTTCAATTTCCTTTTACTTGTTGCAACCAACCTCAATGATTGACAGACTGGTAAATCCTGCTCGCCTCTATACAGTTTAATGTGATGAATTTTTCACCTGTTGCATGAAAAAAATTGATTGGATTTGGACTGGATTGGTTGCTTTCATGAATTGAGATTATGCCTGATTGAAATGAATATAATGCCTTTGGGATATTGATCAATTTTATTAATTGAAGTAATCCATTGAAGTCACGGCTTATAAATTGCAGTAATGTCTTAGTGTGTTTTAAATGAATCTGACAGTGAAATATTTTCTCTGTAAATGTAAGGGAAATTCCGGATAAATAATTCAGTCTAAAGGGCGATACTTGTTTTACTGTTGAGAAGGCTGCTATATGTGCGCTTTTTTCCAATCTGCTTGGACTGGAATACAATTTTAGCTTTAGGAGGGTGGAGAAATGGACTGTCCCCTGAAAAAGATCAAAAGTGCTGTGACGAAGGTTGCGTTACACACAATTTGTGCTTCTTGGTTTTTTTGGTGATATTTTTATTTACCTACAAATGTGTTTGCCTTTGCTAATAGGAGAGTGATAGCTTATTTTGAAAGCTATTCCTTCTGTCTTTTAAATCATTTTTTGGTTAATGTAGTTTTCATGAGTCACACCCGAGGACACTTTACACAAATGTGTAAAACGTTCCCCTGTATGCTAGGTATGGCAGCACTATTCCGTAAATATCATAGATGTAGGAAAAAACTAACACTGTATTATCTTACTCACAGGTCAGCTTCCTGTTTGTTTATTAAAATGTTTAAGCAATTGTGTTGTAATTAGTACTTAATATTTACCACACAGGATATGTGTTAATTATTCTCTTCCCCTTTTCAAAGTGCATTTGAAGCGCCACTTCATGTTCCGAAACCATCTCTGCTTAGTCTTTGAAATGTTGTCCTACAATCTGTATGATCTGTTGCGGAACACCAACTTCAGAGGTGTCTCACTGAACCTGACACGAAAATTTGCACAGCAGATGTGCACTGCACTGCTTTTTCTGGCGACTCCTGAACTTAGTATCATTCACTGTGACCTAAAACCTGAGAATATCCTACTCTGTAACCCCAAACGAAGCGCTATCAAGATTGTTGATTTTGGCAGTTCGTGTCAGCTTGGACAGAGGGTGAGTATTAGTAAAAATTCTTTTTATGCTACTGTTGGGTACATGTGAAAAACTTAATTTTTTTCAGTCGCAATACCTACGTAGCTAATTTACCTTTATTAATGATGACTTAAATGAAATAGTAACAAATTTTACATAGGGTATTGGAGACTAACAGTCCGAAGAAGCTTTAAATATGAATTTTAGTGCCATAGTAGGTAAACTTTCACCATAGTGATAAACTTTCCATCTTTCTTTTCTCCTTAGTTATGTTTTTATGCTATGTTAATGCAGAATGCATCAGCACTTGATTGTAGAAGTCTGCAGTGCTATTAAATAAAATATTCTATTGTTTTCTTATTCCGTATGTATTACTTCTTCCACTTCATGTCCTCTATTTAATGTGCCTTGGAGATAAAGTATTTGAGGGTTGAGGCAGTGCAGTAGCACTGCACGACACTGCCCTAAAACCAGATACTGGTTATAACTAACCTATTTTTATGAACACTGTAGCAACTGTGGAAAGATTAAATTCAGTTTAGTGGTGGTATTACTATGAATAAAGATGCATATGTGCAAAGCATTTCCAGGACGAAGGGCCGAATTGCTTTCTGTCAACAGTTCTTCAGATTAGGCTAGATATGTAATTTGAAATTGTGTCCTGTTGTTCATGTAATTTGAAGATGAGTGCATTTTTTATTTGAGCTGTTAGAATCTGTTGAGCATAGACAATTAGCTGTATATTTGCTTTAAGAAATGCTAAAATATATACAATACCTATTAATATTTTAAGATCATAGATAATTCTGTTTGGATGCCAAAGCCTGTTTTCTTTAGGAAGAGCTTTGAATCATGTTCCTCAAGTGCTTGATTTGTACTGACAGTTTGGTCACTGAAAAGTTTTATCAGGATGTCCTGTTCAGCTTGTGCCTTGTAGTCCTAGTACAAATAGGCTCTTTCCTGGTTGAAAGAATTCTATTTGGCTGAGCAAATGAGCACTTCTATTCAGGGTACACTTTGCTTTAGTCGTTTGCACTGGAAACAAATTGTTAGCTAGAGAGGTAAGGAAGACTTCTATAGGTAGAAGTTAGACTCTAGTTTCTTTGAAAAAAGGATTTTGAGCCTTCACAGATCCATTTTGTACCTTTGGCAATTTTACCTATAAATTTGTGAATACCTTTTTGCTTTGAGAAAACTGTTAAAAAAAGCAACTAAACCAACAAAAAAACCTCCCAAAAATATGCAACATTTGCAAAAGAGATGAAGTACGACTGGTAATACTGCAGATGGGGTCATTATATGAGAAGAATTAAGAGACTTCATGGACTACCTTTAACAGAAGTCCCCTGGTTCTCCCTTGAGAAGTTGGGGCTGGCCAGTGGCACCTTGTCGCTTTTTCCAATAATAGGTTTGTTTCAGAATATTCACTACTGTATTGAAAGCAGTGGTGATACATATATTTAAATTAATAAAACGACTTTTTGCTGTTAACCTGGGGTTTGTAACCAAGGGTTATAAACCTTCAGCCTGAGGTGAAGGAATACACTAGGAGGTGAAATGAGATCTAGATTATTTAGGTCAATAATAGGATAATTTTGAGATGTTAAGACGCACAAATAGAAAAGCCTGGTGTAATTATGCATTAAAGTTAATTTAAAAAGTGGTAAGGAAATATCAGTACCTTTGTGGAAAGTGCTGGATAAAATTGCATGTTACTTACAATATAACGTACAGTTCTGTTTTGGTATTTTTTTGTTCGGTTGGTTTTTTTCAGGGTTTTGGAGTAGGTTTGGTGTTTTTTCGTTAAGGTTTTAGGGATTTGGTTTTTTGTTTGTTTTAATATGCCTACATTTTAAGTCAGTCACCAAGTTTAGAGTCAAGATAAATTTATCTGTCTTGTGAAATGAGCAGGATAGTTGGGGGTGGAAGGAGGTTGCTTTTTCTAGTTGTTTTCTAGTTCCTGGAATCACCTGATAATTTCATTTCATCACATCATAATTGTGGCTTTTAATCTTCTACTATTAGTTTTGTCTGAAGTGTTATGTGATTCTGATGTGGCTTGTGGAATAGTTTTTCTCAGGGCAATACCAGACTTATTTTTTTGGGGATGATTACCTGTAATTGCATGAGATTGCACTCATCAACCCTGTGTGAATGTGTGTATTTTCTTAAGAATTAACATTTACATATTTTAATGTAATGCATAGATACTTTTTAGTATCACTGATACCTTCACTTTGCCTACACCAAAAATGTATTTTACGGTTGTTTTGTTTTGTAACACAAACTCATAATAGTGCTCTTTGGATGCTTTAATTTCAGATATACCAATATATCCAGAGTCGTTTTTATCGATCACCAGAGGTGCTACTGGGAATGCCTTATGATCTTGCAATTGATATGTGGTCCCTTGGGTGTATTTTAGTTGAGATGCACACTGGAGAGCCTCTTTTTAGTGGGGCAAATGAGGTATGCAGCTATATTATGATACAAGTAATGAGATTTTTTTTTTTTTGTTCTCATCGTGACTTTCATCTGTTTGTGACGCGCAAGTTAGGAAAGTATAGTAATTCTAAAATGAATAAATGTTAATGGTTGCAATGTCTTTTGTCTGAACTCTTAACTTGCCTGTTAATAATTTTCTGTTTCTGAGTCCCCCCTCTTAGTCCTTATTCATTAATTTGTTTTGTACATATTGTTCTTCTCTTAGAATCTAACAATTACTTTAGAACTTGTCTGGCTAGTTAACACTTGCTTCCCATGTGACTAGGATCTCACTCAGTTACACTGCTCGGCTGTCTGTCACATGTTCTTCACAAGTATTCTTTATTTGGAACAGGTGGATCAAATGAATAAAATAGTGGAAGTTTTGGGGATACCACCTACCCACATCCTTGACCAAGCACCAAAAGCAAGAAAGTTCTTTGAGAAGTTGCCAGAGGGCACTTGGAACTTGAAGAAGACCAAAGATGGAAAAAGGGTAGGTTACATAGCTAGGTTGATAATATGGACTGTTTCTTACCAAAAAAAAAAAAAAGTGAGCTGTTATTTTGTTTTACATCTTGCCTTACTGAAAATGTAGCTTTATTGTTAGTATTGTTTCATGTGGTAAGACAGATTAAATCTTGATTAAATAAGACTTTCTCTAGTACTGACTAGTTTCTTACTTTCACTTACTTCCTTTTATGGCATGTTTAAACTATGCATTTCCAAGGCTTAATATACAACTTGATTTCAAGCAATTTCTAACTTTCCAACAGGAATACAAACCACCTGGAACTCGTAAACTTCACAATATACTAGGAGTTGAAACAGGAGGACCAGGTGGACGTCGTGCTGGGGAATCGGGTCATACTGTAGCTGACTACTTGAAGTTCAAAGACCTCATCTTAAGGATGCTTGATTATGACCCTAAGACACGAATTCAACCGTATTATGCCCTACAGCATAGTTTCTTTAAGAAAACAGCAGACGAAGGTACAAACACAAGTAACAGTGTGTCTACGAGTCCTGCCATGGAGCAGTCACAGTCTTCAGGAACCACCTCTAGTACATCTTCAAGCTCAGGTAAGTTTTTCTCACTAACAGGTCATTTCCTAATCCCATCAAAGGAGTCTTTCCCACATAAATGTTCTCTGGGATTTTGGGGGTTTGGTTTTTTGTTTGTGTTTGTTTTGTTAAAAAACAAATATGATAGTCACGGTCATCAAAATAATTATTTTAAACATCTGGAACAGGTAACAACTCCAACAAAAACTAAAAAGTTGTCCTGGTTCCGGCAGGGACAGGGTTAATATCTGGCCCAGCACAGGTATTCCACACCACGTGACGCCATTCCCAGTATTTAGGGGGAGCTAGCCGGGGAGGGGAGTTCCCAGTTTGGGAGCGGGCGGGGACGGTCCGGGTCCGGTCGGTGCGCGTCGGTACTGTACCCCTATTTATACATTCCTCTGCCAGTACTACTGTTGTTTTGTCAATTTTTTTTTGTTCTGTTAAATTGTTTTTTATCTCAACCCACGAGTTTTTGCCTTTTTATTCCAATTTTCCCTCGCTGCTGCGAGGTTTGGGTGAGCGGCCGCGTGGTTCTTTGTGCCGGCTGAGGCCAAACCACGACAAAAGTGCATGAGCGAAAATGTGAGTGATTATCATAGGTCCTCTATTTTTACCTCGAAACAGTTTTAAGTATCTCTGTGCTGTCATTGTTTTACAGCTTACTTTAAATTTTGTGTCTGTTATTTATTGTGCGTGTTACCATTTATAGGTGGATCTTCTGGAACAAGCAACAGTGGAAGGGCACGGTCTGACCCTACACACCAGCATCGACATAGTGGTGGACACTTCACTGCTGCTGTTCAAGCAATGGACTGTGAAACACACAGCCCACAGGTATGCTTGAGTAGAGGTTTCGTCTGTTTGACTTACACGAATTTTCTGAGAATATTAAGTCACTAAAACTAATTTACACTTTCAATTCAAGACTGAAGTGGTTTAGACGTGGAACTAGCCATCATATTTGGTTTATTTTTTACCCCCAGCTCTTTCATAGTCCTTTGTATGTTAGGTCGGTAACTTAGGCAAAAGTACTGCAGCTTGCTGTAAAAATTTCCATAGATACTGCAGAGGGGAAGGTTTTGTAGCAGTAAGTCAGGTGGAGCTGTCAGTGCTTCACCTTGCACAGAGCGTAAGGGTAGACAGAACTATGATTCTTCCAACCCAGTGAAGAACTAGCTTGTACTTCAGTGGTTTCCTGCTGGAGTTCTTACTTCCATTTTATAGTGTTCAGGTATTTAATCAACATTGTCATTGGTGATATTTATTGAGTACTTCTTGGAAAGAAGCAACAACTCATTTATTAACTACAAATAATTCAGTAATATTTTTATTTTAGTACGGAACAGATAAAAATATAATTTCTCCCAAGCAGACAGTTTATGCAACAAGTTGGTGTGTAGCTAGATCTTGCTATTTTATCTTTGATTATCTGTGTTCTTCCAGAGGTGTGGCTAGTACTCCCCTCACACTGTTGACACCATTCAAGGTACAAACTTCAACATACTAGTTTAGCTTAGTATGCTTATTGTGTCCAGAGGCCTGAGTCAGAGATCAGGGCCTTACTGTTCTGGGCTTTGTACAAATGTTACGTTGTTTATTGCTGCTGTTATGTAAAGCTGATTCTCTAGCTTTGACAGTAAGGTCACATACTGGACTTAAATTGTTAGAAAAAAGCATCCAGAATGTGTTTCTTCAGGTATGTTTAGAAAAGTGTATTAGAAATGGTTGTTAAGTACGTGCGTACATTCTGCAACTGCAAGGTTTGGTTAACTTTTTTAAAAGTTAGCATAAACATTAATAACTTTATCTCTCTCATATATTGCAGATGCACAGATTTGAGTAAGCATTTTAATTTTTATTTTGTTTAATAACATAGGTTCGACAACAGTTTCCTCCTCCAATTGGTTGGACAGCCACTGAAGCTCCTACACAGGTCACTGTTGAAAACCATCCAGTTCAAGAAACCACCTTCCATGTAACCCCTCAACAACAGAATGCATTACATCATCATCACGGAAATAGCTCTCACCACCACCACCACCATCACCACCACCACCACCATCATGGACAGCAAGCCTTGGGTAGCCGGACCAGGCCGAGAGTCTACAATTCTCCAACAAACAGCTCCTCCACCCAGGATTCTATGGAGGTGGGCCACAGTCACCACTCCATGACATCACTGTCTTCCTCAACTACTTCTTCCTCTACATCTTCCTCCTCTACTGGTAACCAAGGCAATCAGGCCTATCAGAACCGCCCAGTGGCTGCTAATACCTTGGACTTTGGACAAAATGGAGCTATGGACATGAATTTAACAGTCTACTCTAATCCGCGCCAAGAAACTGGCATAGCTGGACATCCAACATACCAGTTTTCTGCTAATACAGGTCCTGCTCATTACATGACTGAAGGACACCTTGCAATGAGGCAAGGAATTGATAGAGAAGAGTCTCCCATGACAGGAGTTTGTGTTCAGCAAAGTCCTGTGGCTAGCTCGTGACTAAACTGAAACTAAGTTTGTTTCTTGTGTGTTTTTATAGAAGTGGTGTTTTTCCAAAAACAAAGTGCAAAGCTGCTTGAATCAGAAGGAGATAAACTCACTGAACCGCTACAGGAGGGCAAAGCTGACTATTTTTTTAAACTTGAAAAGATTGCAAAGGGACAATGAAGTTTTTTTTGTTGTTTTTTTTTTGGGGGGGGGGGGG